>VWZD01003731.1:187729-447846 GCA_013396695.1 Sakesphorus luctuosus
AGAGCCAAACCACAACTGCACCCCCAGCCCACAAACCAGCACTGCACACACAGCTCACAGAGACAAACCAGCACTGCACAGCACAGCTCTGTGAGCAGCTCAGAGACAAACCAGCATCACACACCATATCTCTTGAACACTGTCACATAACTTTTTGTGATGTTTCAAAACACCTCCAAGAGCTCAGCGCCAGTCTCTTACAGCTCTGTCCCTGTCAGCTGCACAGAGTGTCACTGTCCCTCCACAAACTGGTCGCTGCCACACAGAGCCACCACAGGAGGCTCTACGAGTTCAGGTCCTTGAAAGACTTGTTTGTACCACATTTGACTGAAGTTACCCCTCCAAACAGGCATGCTTTATCTTTGTAACATACAGGACCTTACTGCTTACTGCAGTGTTTTACTCAGCACTGAAATTCCCAATTAATTAGACCCTTGGAAAGCAGACTTAGATTCTCAAACACCTTGAAAACTTGACATAGGTTCTAAAGTCAGTTCGACGTGACTATGTTGAATGCAGCAGTATCTTTAAATATTGGTTATACCATTAGTTATGCCAAGCTAAGCTGAGTGCTTAACTGCAATTTAAGGCTAAGCACACTTTCTTCTTAAAGCACATCTACAGAGGGCTGAGAATTTAGGAATATTTCACATAGCCCTCGTCACAAGTCCATGAGAGGTTCTACAGGTGTCTCTTGTGCTCTCCTTTAAAACGAAAAGTAGCACATCATGTAATGCACCCACCCATTACTGGCTGTGACTGACAGAAAGTCCCTGAGGAGTCCAAAGCAGCTGATGGACTGTGAGCTCTGTGTGACACAGGGAGGATCCATATATAGATTCCCAGGGCAGCAGCAGACCTGCTCTCTCCAGAAGCACGTACCTGCATAACAGGCATTAAATGCTCATGGCTGAACTAGAAGAGAAAAACACAGGAATGATGCAGCTTTACATTGTCTAAGAAGAAAGGTTTCCAGGGTAAAATCACAAGATCACAGGTTTTCTGCAGTTGTGTCACCAGCACTGCACCTGCTGCTAAACAAGCGCTTGTTTTTGTCCCCAGCGGTTTGGGGGGTGGCAGCAGTGATAGAGGAGCACTTACATCAGCGTGCTGAGCTGTTCACTATGGGAAGCTGTCCTGCTCCATGCTGCACTGCATCATTTTAATCAGTGTCCTGCTGCTTTGTCAAGCACATTAAAGCACTAGCTATAAGCTTTGCCATTCACTCTCCAGCTCAAGTTATACAGTGCTCGTAACACAGGGAATGGATCTCCAGATACAACCTACAGCTTGTGTGATGGGTGGGAAGATAACACAGAGTGGATAGCTCACCTCTGAAGTATGAAGTAATTCACAAGTGAGGAAAAGAGATCAAGTTTTCCTTACCAATGAAGAAACACACACAAGTGAATGTAGGTCAGCCCTCGGTACATTTAAGTGGATGCTTTCTTTCATTTTTTAATTTCCTGATAATGCTGATTTAAGAATGCAGAGACTCTACCCTAGAGGGCTAGAAGGACTGTTTGAAAACAGTGATTATTGTTAAGCACATGCAAATAATTTTAGATTGCATTTCAAGAATACCTCCTGTTCATTTTGGAATTATGGTTCTATAAATCAGTCAGGAGACAATTTGAGGAAATATTAATAACTGTGGGCTGGGGCAGAATCTCCCAAAGCCCAAGATGTAAGCTGTGCTTCTATAAATCTTGCTGTTTCTTGCTCAGACTTTACCATATTGTCCCCTATTTCCAGTGGCTGGCTCATATCAAACCAAAAACACCTTCTGTCTTTTCTCAGTCAACAGAATAGCCTTAGAATATACATATAGGCTTTTAGAATGCCAGCCTGAAAGTTCCCCTCTCCCAACATCCTTCTGCAGTGAAATCAAGAAGTGTTTGCAAGCCTGAAACACAGTGTGTCATTTGCTATTCTGACAAATGGTTTCTCTCAATGATGTTCTGAACTAGATGTCTGAGAGACCACTATTACAAAACACTTTGCAAGTGTTATCACTGTCAGACT
Organism: Sakesphorus luctuosus; assembly: GCA_013396695.1. NCBI lineage: Eukaryota > Metazoa > Chordata > Aves > Passeriformes > Thamnophilidae > Sakesphorus > Sakesphorus luctuosus. The sequence continues at coordinate 189,755 of VWZD01003731.1, forward strand.
GGAGGAAAAAGTGAACTGGAATGGAATCCCTAAGAGATATTTTACTCAGTGCTGTCACTATTAATCTGCAGTTAAATTTCTGAACACAAAAGACTTGGAACCTGGCTGCTTTGCCATTGTCTTATTCAAAAGTTAAGAATCTAAACCATGTGACTTCTTTACAGGCTTGCATCCTTCACAGCACAATCAAATGATCCACAGCCAACCCTACAAGAAAATGAGCACCTGTGGTCATTCCAGGTGTCATTCTGGACAGCAGCCACCTGCCAGGACCATCCCCCACAGACAGCAGAGGAGCTGCTGCTCTTTTAGGAGTTCTCCTTTAAACTTGCAGGCTGCAGAACCAATCAGGACTGCCTAGCTGGGAAGTCAGTGAGGACCAGACCCAGCCTTGGAGCTGCTTCTCCACCTCTGCACAGCACAGGACACCCATGTCGCCTGTGAATGGAGAGCAGATTCCAGGCTCATGTGCTGTTTCTTGGTAAAACAGGCCAGTTCACACAAAGCTATGGGCTGCTGTGGTTCAGCTGCTTTCCTTGCCAATGCCAGATCATTGAATTAGCTTTAAAACCCAGCAGCTTGAAGTGTTGACACACTAACAGATCTCTTGCTCTGTTTGCAGAACAGAATAAGCTCCCTAGCACAGTCACTGTGGGGCCAGTCCATGTACAGAGTTAGAATGGAATGAATTCACGTGCTGGCTCACAAATTGGGTGCTTGTAAATAGCCATGAGACATGATCAGGCTTTGTATTTACCAACTACTTTGTACAGAAAGTCAAAGGCAGAGCCAATCATCAAATCTGCTGTATAAAATAAGGTTTTATTTATCCTGACCCATAACTGTGCTTAGCACCTTGTAACCCCACTGCTGTGGGTTATATTTCCCTCTGTGTTGTCCACATTTCTCATTACGTGATTTTACAGATTCTGTGCTATCAAGCACAGAGGAAAAGTTTAAATGCTGAAAACTGAGCTTTTCACATAGATGATATTTAAAAAGAACTCATCTGTGTTAGCCCATTCAATGCACAGATCCGTTGGAACAGTGAGGTATATCCCCCAAATATTTTCCTCCTGTGTGCAGTGTATGTGAAAATGTCAGCAGAAAAAATATTCACATAGCAGTGAAGCACCCAAGGCTGTGCATACAGTTTGGTTTCAGGCAGGGAGACCCCCGGGGTGTCTCCAGCAGTCCGTACATGCAAACCTCAGCTGCAAAAGCAAGTTCCATCACTATCACTGAAATCAGACAGCTGCAGCCACTAGAACTCCACTGTGCAAGTATCCAGGGCAAATTTGGCAGAAACGTGACTCTACAGGAAATGAAAACTTAAAATAAAAGATACAATAGATTACACCATTAATTGAAAAGTATTCTGGTGATATTAGTCAAATTGGTAAAGCTCTGGACTAGGCATCAGTCTGGGTTTAATTTCCAGTTGTAAAGCCAGTTTGTGTCCCTTAAAGAAAGGCACCTTAATGCAAAGCTGGTGAAGTTTCACACACAAAGCCTGCTGAGTGTGCAGGAACCTATAAAAGGAATTAATCTGACCTGATGGATTTGTAGCAAACATTTACACCATAACCCATCACACCAAGCATGAGAACCACAGTATAGGTCATCTAAGGAATCATCAGTTATCAGAAGCTTTTTTTCTGCACAATATTCACAAATTTGGACCCCACAGGGCTAAATCTGATTCTCAGTGTGTTTCCCTCTCATGCCTCTGTCTGCTCTAGCTGTTTGCTCATGTGGAGCCCAAGAACAGCCTTCCAGAGCACTGGGTCCATTTTTCCTGCTGCAGCTGCCAGAAAAAAACTCTTTAGGCTCTGTCCCCACTCATTTCTCTTAATTGTCTTGTCCATGCAGGCCAGAGGCTTTTAAGGAAAGGACTGTGCTCTAACATTTTGTACTCCCCAACCTCAGCCTTAGATAAACATGCACTTTAAATACAACTTATGAACATACTCTATTAACTTATTACCTTATACCTCGATTTAACAGCAAAGCATAAGGTTTCTCTGTGTATATTTTGCTACTTCAATTCTGGTTCACAAGGCAAACTTTCAACTTACTGTTTTCTATTTGTGCAATCCAGTTAAAGACAGACATGTTTTAGTGATGGGTAAAATGATGAATGACACAAACTGAAAAAGCTGCTCTCCAGCAGGCCCAGTGAAAAAGTCACCTCTCAGTGAACTTAAAATCAAAACAAATTAATGTATAGTTGCAAAAGTACACAGTTACTGCACTTGGAAACCATTTTTGACAGCTGCTAGAAAGTTGATGTGTGCACACCAAGAGATTTGACAAGAATGTCATGAACTGAAATACTGCCCACACATGGGCCACACTCCGCCACTGCGGATTGTCCCCTTGCTCTTTTGGAGTAAGAGAAGAGTGGAGGCTGAAAAGAAAACAAGCAAACAAAGCAATTCCATTTGTGTTCTACACCTGACACGTTGGAAGTTCTTATTTGTGACACTCTGGACTGGAAACTGGAGTTGTAAGGCAAAAGCACAGGTTGTGGTGACCTGTACTGTGTATTTTGCAATAGATACATGGAACCAGTTTGACTTCCCACTAAGGGACTGCTCCACAATCCATGAAAAGCAGTGATTTGGGAAGAAAGCTCATTTTCCAAGCACAGTATTCTGGAACTGCAAGATTTGAGTTTAAATTTGGGAAGTTGGGTACATGGCTTGGGTATGAACTTTCTCCATTTGTATTGCAAATGGATTTCTTGCATATTAAATTTACTACTTTGTTGAAAAGTTGATAAAAGCAACTGAGGGTAATGGATTCTCACAGCCATTGTTACCATTATTATCTATGATATGAAAGAGATTTTAAGTTAGTTTAATTAAAAAGCAGATTCAAGATGATAGAGGAGAATTTCCAACAACATTCAAAGCCACTGTAGCTTTGGGGAAAAGTCATGGGGAGTACACCAAGCAATGACTTCAACAGAACTGGTGCTTTTACAGGTCTGGCTTTCACTTTGAAAAGGGTGTTTTTTCCTGGTGACAATGACCCATGGAGTTTCAGGTTTGGTATCTCCTTCTCAGCAAGTATTTGAGTCTTGCAATGAACACAAGGGACTGGCAAAAGAGATGGATATTTTTTACATTATTTTTTTCAAAATTCTTTACCTGAAAGCAACAAATACCCAGCTGGCTTCTGAAGACTCTGGACTGTTCTCTAAGTCCTCAGCAAATAAAGTCAGTGCCAGGCTCTCCAGGTTGACTCTGCAAATTACTAACACCAGGCTTGCTTGTACAGAGTAAGAGCACAGAACAAAATCAGAAGCCTTCATACAGCCTGGAAGGTGAGATTAAGAATCTGAGATATATTATTCTACTAGAAAGAAGGAAGAAGAAAGATTAGTGTATGAAAACACTAAATTTTAATGTCACATTTATTTGATAATTTGTGCACAGCAATAAGAAAAGAAAGGAAGCGAAATAACTGCATATATGCCCAGAGTCCAAAGTCCCCCTGTCCCCCAGGGCACTCCAGCAAGGCCACCACAGATAACGAGGCATATTCTGATCAATATGATGCTTTCAGCCTGCTCATTTTTGCATTAATGAAATGTGTGCAGCAGTTCACTCAGCTGATAAAGGTTCCCAGAGGGGACTGTGTCCAGGGGAAAACAAATTACCAAAATGAACGAAAGTGATTAGAGGAGAAAAGAGATGATGAAGTGCAGCTTGGGGAGAAGTCAGAGCCAACAGCTCGACTGTCCCTTTCATCGCCATGTGCCACCTTTCCTCTCCACTTGCTCACAGTGGCAAGGAAATATCTCAGTCAACCCATAGACTTCTGTATACAGAAAACCAACCTGGATTACACCCAGTCTAATGTAGGGGTCAAAATTCAACTTCCAGCAATGAGAAGTCTGACAAGCTTAAGCAGTAAGCCATGGTCAACAGAGGCTGAGACAAAATCCCATCACTAAGAACAACAAGGCCTGTTGATGTTCAACCATGCTGATTAGCTGCCTCCGGCTCCAAGACAGAGATGGATTTTGAGATGAATGTTATCAATTCACATTGAAACCCTTTGTTTTCTTCCCCCCATGTAAATTCTTGTTACAGAAAATATTAACTAATTGTGCAACCTAGCCAAAACCTGTATAATCCCCTAGTTAACATATGTTACCATAATCCATCCTCCTTATTAACTTATCCTAGCCTCAAGTCCTTTAAATTAAATGTCGAATGTTCAATAAAGTATTCCAGTTCTCATCCCTATAACTGGGATTGTGTAGTTTTATTTGACCTTCACAGTCCAACCCCTTGGTTTTAACAGTGCCCTGCACACGGATGCTCCTCTTTAATCCAAGTGAAACCTTCCTTTGAGCACTTATAGAAACAATGGCAAAACCTGGTTCTGGCTTTAGAACCCACATATCCCTCCAGAGCACACTTGGGAAGGAGTCAGGCTCGGGCTGGTGGCTCCCATCATTACCCATTATGCCAAACCCCTGATTGCAGAGAGTTGCTGTGCAGAGCCCCACAGTCAGCCCAGCAACAAGCACAGAGTTCCCGGAGCTCAGTGAGTGCAGAGCTGCACGGCCTCAGTTTGTGTTCTGTCCTCACCTCCTCAAAAATAACCACAACAAAGCCAGTTACTTTTCTCCTCCAGCTTCTGGAGAGAAAATCAGCCTTCTGATCCTTCAGAGGAGCAGATGATGGTTCCATGGAAGCGTATCCCAAATTCCCTATGGCATAAATACCTTTGCCAGCACATGAAGAAATCATTTTGCTGCATATGTAGGGTGTTTTCTTAAAAAAAGAATTACTTGGTACTGAGTGAAGAAAATACAGTTTGCGATTAGAGCTCTCATGGCTTTTCACAAATGAGGTCAAGGTCAGTAATTCTGATTACTATCTACATCCCAGATAGGTTTCTGCTTGTTTCATGGATCCTTCAGCTGCCTGTGACAAGTTGGACACTGTGCTGTAAAAGAGAACCATAGAATCGATTGGGTTGGAAAAGACCTCCGAGATCATCAAGTCCGACCCTTGGGCCAACTCCAGTCCCTTTACCAGATCATGGCACTCAGTGCCACGGCCAAGCTCAGGTTAAAAACCTCCAGGGATGGGGAATCCACCCCCTCTCTGGGCAGCCCATTCCAATGCCTGAGCACTCTCTCTGCAAAGAACTTTTTTCTGCTCTCCAGCTTCAATTTCCCCTGGCAGAGCTTGAGCCCCCCGTGCCCCCTTGTCCTATTGCTGAGTGCCTGGGAGAAGAGACCAACCCCCACCTGGCCACAACTTCCCTTCAGGCACTTCCAGACAGTGCTGAGGTCACCTCTCAGCCTCCTCTTCTCCAGCACAAACACCCCCAGCTCCCTCAGCCTCTCCCCACAGCACTTGTGCTCCACTCCCTTCTCCAGCCTCGTTGCTCTTCTCTGGACCCGCTCCAGCATCTCAATGTCCTTCCTGAACTGAGGGGCCCAGAACTGAACACAATACTCAAGGTGTGGCCTCATTTTACCAAAAAAACAACTGCTCCAGCACTGACTGCACTAATGATATATCAAAATTGTTTGTAAAAAGTACATGGCAATAAAACATTCATTAGAAGCAGAGGACCTAATTATAATAGACCTTGATTCTAAATACCAAGTTGTCCTGAGGCTGAGCCCTAGACAACAGTGCAACGTACATACAAAACTTATGCAACACAGACTCAGTCTCAGCAGAGCTCAGAGATAACAAATCTGCGTGTTCAGGCTGTCCAAGAAGTACAATTCATGTCACAGTAAGAAGGAGAGCAGAGCGATGCTCCCTGTCTCTTCCTGATGAAGCATTTTACGCTGTAGGTGTATATATTATGCATGGAATTGTGTGGTTCGTTTTCCCTTTTAGAGAGCTGTGCTTAGAAATAAATAAAATGTATCAGAAGTAGGGAGATAGAGATCATTTCTGAGCTGCATCATGAATGAGTTTGCGTGGCTTCCCAAAGGAGAGACACGAGTCTGAGGACAGTGGAAAGCAGAATGGCTGAAGTTACAAAGGTAGCACTACTGGGACCTGCAAAAGGGGAATTTGCCTGCAGTTTCCCATCACTGAGTCTTTCCCAATTGACTGAAAGCTAAAGCAGCAGCTCCATTAGTGTTTTATAGAGTGCACAAATCAATGTGAAATTCCATATGCTTTGCTGAGACACCAGCACAGACGTGTTTAGGAGTATTTATTCACATCTATAGAGGGTATGTGAGTATACAGAGAGATAAGGGCCCTCCTCTGCATCCAGATTTGCATGAAGTCAAACAAAATTGATGCAGTATTTGGCAGGGGATGTAGGAGGATTCACAGAGCCATGCCACTGAACTTGTCAGCTAAAATATTTCATTCTGTTATTGGAAATCATTATTCTCACTCTCTAGAAATCTTACCGTATTCTGAGTAGTTGGTGAAGCAAATGGAAGTGCACCAGTAAAGCCATTCAGAATATAAAGTGTCAGGGCAAAATGCAATGTATCTTGAGAATTAAACATTGGTATTGAGCTCCTTGCCAGGTTAATCACTCTTCTGCCAGTAGCTGTATTTCCTCTTTCCAAACCCTCCTAACACAGGGTTTTGTTAACACATTCCTTCAATAATCACATGTGAAGAACACATTCTGTTTCAGTTGAGGGGAACTGATGACTTCCAGTATTGAGAAGTGACCCCAGAAAGGGAAATTGCCTTTGCTTCACTCTCTCTCTGCTGGTCCCAACAGTGCCTGCCCAGTAACTTCAGCCACTCTGGCTTCCACTCTCTGCTAAAAGTGTACACCTCTGTGCATATGTTTGCCTTACAAAAAAAACCACAACAACCCTAGAACAACAAGAACAAACCTCCTCAACAACAATAACAAAAACATCCCCCCAAAAAAACAAAAAAGAAAACCTGCATCAGAATCAGGGAGATAGATAAAATCAGCACGGGTGGATAGTGAAATTTAGCCCAACTCAAAAAGCAGTTGTGTACTTTTATGTACTAGAGGGAGACACCAGAAGACAACAATCTTTTAGTTTTAATGAAAGGTCTTCACTGTTGCCAACCTGTAAGTTCCTAAGGGATGCCTGCTCAAATTCTTCCCCAAATCTTTTAAGTCAGTTCCCATACGAATTTAAAAGATGATTTCACCTCCTGTAACACTTCTGAGGTAGCACCTCCTCAATCAACAGAGGGATCTGCAATGTAAACCTTGCAGGGGGCTGGAGACCAACAGCAGAGCATTCCTCTTTCATCACAGGCAGCATCCTGGGCCAAGCTGGTGGTTTGGGAGCTTTCTCCATCTTCCTGTGGTGAAAGGCACCGTCATTAATTAAATCATTACTGCAAGCAGCATCAGAACATCTAAAAATAAGTCACTTGAACAAGGAGAAATTTTGCAAATTCTGTGTTTCTATTTCTTTTTAATAAAGCTTAGGCTTGCTAACAATATGCTGCAGCACAATGGGAAATTCTCATCTATAAAGTAATGTAAAATCTATCTGCTGTGTGGGAAGAAGATAAGGGCTGCTTATCAATAGGAATAAAATGATTGAACTTGGAAATAAGATGGTGGATATCCTTCATTTGGAGGCTGCACAGATGCAATTAGCAACACAAAGAAGGTATTCACCATTTGAAAAATCTTAGTGCACTGATGCATCGTGCTAAAACTATCTGCAGTGAAAGGTTCTATCTCAGAATACTATTAATTTTAAACACAGAAAATTTAAAATTCATCTAAAGTGTTTGTATTCTAAATAAAATGCATCTCTTTAAATGATGTACATCTTCTCGCTGCTTGCACACAAATATATGTGCTTGTACTTCCCTGTGATAAGACTTCAGTCATTTTTATTTTCTATTAAATATCTATAGAATTGACACCAACATTTTTTATCTCATTTCGTTCAGCATGCATGGTCATTTATAGATCTAGACACGAACACCATCTGAAGTGAGAATACAAAATAAAGCTTTTTCCCTTAATGTGCAAATTTAAAAACTCTTTCTGTAATTTATTTTCTCATTTCTTTTCTACCAGATTGTACTTGCTTTTAGTATCACTTCAGCTGAAATACAACATAAATTTCTCACCAAAAGACTCCATCTTCAGGAGAAACGTCTGTGTTTCCAGGCTTTGTATCGCCTAGTTAACATTTTTCAAATTAAATCTCTCCTAGATGAATCCAGTATATTGCTCAGCAGTTATTGAAATTTATGAACATGTTTAAGCTTTTTCATACTGCTGTTAACCATTATGATTGCCTCCTTTAAATTTTTCATTTTATAGCTATCCCTTCAGCAGGCTGTGCTGGTGACATTCATGAATTTCTCAGATCACAGCCCTGCCCGTACTTAACATCTCAGGGTGGGATTCTGCTTCCAAAGCCATCCCTGGGCTTTAACCTCCTGCTCCTCTGAATGCCCCAAATGTTCTGCCCTCAAACTGGCAGAAGGCTCATGTTCTGGGGAACTGGCACCCCGCTCTGTGGGTTGGGTGGTCACCTCTGCCCACACTGCACAGAAATCCAGCAGCAGCTGCACTCAGCTCTTCAAACCCACTGACACAACAGCCCCAGCTCAGAGCCAAGGGAGAGGGGCATTCTGTGCAGGAGAAATGACAGTGGGGAGTGGGCAGAGTAGTTGTAAGTGTGAAGCAAAAAGCTTCAGTCAAGGGGCACCAGCATCTTTCCCAAGGGAATGTGCAGGTGGGCCTGGCTCTTGGCTCACACCAGCCAGCACTCATGGGCCAGCCCAGCTCACATCACTTTCCTATTCCTTCCCTTTTTCTGCTGTCCTCCCTCTTTCCTTGCTCACTGCCTAAAGCACAGAGTGAAACAGGGAGACTGAAGGTGCTGAGCTTTGGGGAAAGTCTGTCCCCAAGTGTCCCCTGTAGCTCTGACCACAGTGACAAGCACTGGAAAAGCTCTCTCAAGTCTGAGTGACCAGGAGCATGAGAGCTCCCTCCTGGAGTCCTGCTCCCCAGATGCCCCCCAGGCAGCTCTTTCACTGGCTGTGCCACAGCAGTGCCCAGTGTCCCCCCCAGGCAGGAGAGGAGCTGTGGGGCTGTGTGAGGACACCACTGGGAGCAAAGCCCACACCACAGTCATGGACAGGAACACACCACCCTGATTCATACACTTTCAGGCCAGCAAACCAGAGACAAATTTGCAGCTGCCAGCTGCTAAGATAAGAATGGAATTTGTCCAGAGACCTTGAGCTGGTGCAGAAGGAAGAAATGAAACCTGCAGAAACTCTGTGGAAGAACATTAATAGAGCTCTTTTATAAAGTTAAAATAAGTCGCATTAACATGGTTTATATCTAGAAATTTTGAGGGAATATGTATTACTTAATTATTATTATATTCATTACCTATAGCTATAGGTAATGAATATAATAAAAATATATTACCTATATATTACCTATAGTGTGATGTTAGATAGTTTGCATGGTGTATATAGGTTTTAAGATTGTGTGTAACTGTGTGAAAAAATAGTTCTGAATATAGTCCCTCCTGAAACTTGAATATTCTTGCACAAGAATAGCTCAAATATTGTTAATGTAAACACATTTGCATCCCTTGCCCCTTTGTCTCTTCTGCTCCTCTTCCCTTCCCTCCACAACTACTGTAACTCATGACGAAGAGGACCAAGAAATAAACTACCAGAAACCCACATGAAATAAGATGCAGTCAAGAGATTTATTTAATGATAGGGGTTGAAGCCCCTGAAAAGCCCCTAAGAGGCTCAATTGAGAACTGTGTCAGTGGAGAGCAGGTGTTGTGACACCACCCCTCACCAATAATGGGCTTTACTGGTACCATACACTTAACAACAACACTCATCTAGCCCAAAGCCATGCACTGAAGCCCAGGCCCAGCCGAGAGCAGCATTGCATCCAGCCTCAGATGGCTCTGAAGGCTGAGGCCCTTCACAATAGATGTGTCTACTCCTGATTCTATTCTGCCTAATATTTACAGAGTGGTATTTTTTGTTGAAAATGAGAAATTCTCATGGCTGGGGTTCACCGCATCAGTGGTTTTTAAGTTCTGGTCTAAAATCCCAAATACTGAAAAAGGTATGGGAGGGAAGGCATGTCTGCCATTGGGACACTCATACTCACTTCCCCAACACCTGCATTAGTTTCCTGGCAAAATTCTGATTTCTTCACACACACACACGCACACACACGCACACACACACACAAACAGATATTGTGGGGAAAATCAGAGGCACTGTTTTCTTTAGGTGGAAACCTTTCTCTCATCATTGTGAGTACTTTGCAGCTGGAGCAACTTTCTCCAAACTGCAACAAAAAAGAGAAACTCAGCTGAAAATAATTCTGCAATCCAGGATGCAAGATCAGGCTTGCCCAAACAGCAGGGCTGGAAGAGGAAGGCTGATCTTTCCAAAACACAAAGTTGTAGTTCTGTTCTCATTCATGCAACAAAATCCAAAGCCGATGAAAATACAAACTATGCAATGAACATCAATGCTTTTCTCCTCCCCACCCCTTCAATCTCTTAAACTACAGGTCCTCAGTGCAGGGACTACTCCAGCACATGAACATATTCTTGCAGCTACACCTGAGGTGCAAACCCCTAGTCAGCATCTCTCCCTCTTTGCAATACAGACACACCCACAGCTCCCAGCAAGAAAACACAAAAATTCCATGCTAGAACTATAGTGAATCCATTAGTTACTCTTAGTAAATTTGGTTTGTTCTGAATACTCAGGCTCTTTTACACCAAGGATGTAAGACATTGATTCCTGCCCAGCTAAACCAGGTGATGGTGCAGTTTGTGGCTGACTGTGCCCTGTCTTTGAGAGCTGTGACTCAAAGCAGTTAAAAACTCTTTGGAGCTTGTAAACACCTGTATGCAGTACATATTGTATTTACCTACAGTCAGAGATTCATTTAAATTCTGAGATGATGCCTCTAAACTGGTAATCACATGTTTCAGCAGGAACCAGCCAGACACAGAGCTCATTCTTGTGTCATATGTTTGCTTACAGCACAAACAACTGGGAGCCAAACAGGTGAAAGCCAAGCAAAGCTTTGTGGAGAGGGTAACAGCATTTTCAGCTGCAGTCCCTTCCTCTGCTGCCTCGGCTTAATTGAAAAATTAAGTCTCAAATTTATTTTTAAATGGTAAATTACATACTAAAAGGCCCATCCCATTAATTGATAATAATATTAAAACTGCACCATTTTTCAAAAGAACATTTTCTATTTTTCATTCTTATGTCACAGGTACCTGGTAAAAATATTTTGTAGGACCTGATGTTTAATTAAAACAAGTTTTAATAAGGTAATTTTTTCTTCACCAGATTCCAAGGGTGAGTATAATTTACTCCAGCTCATTTAACTACAGCTAAGTGGAAAGAAGGAGCAAAGACCCTGCTGTGAAAGGACAGAGTGAAGCTGCCCTGTTCTGGCCAGACTCAGAGGGATGCTCATTCCATCACTCTTTGAAGGGGCAAATAAACTGGTAGAAGTATTTGCTGAATTAGAAGGTGCCAACAGTTTTAGCAGTTTACTGTTTTTCCAGGTGTGGTCATTTTCTGAGTGTCCTTTTCACAACAGTAAATCACGTAGGGGTTTAATGCCAGACCCATGTGAGGTTTTGCTGCAGTCCCCTCTGTCCCCAGAGGATCACACAGGTTGTACCAAGCACATGATTCCTGTGAACAAGGCTCAGCTTCCTAACTCACCAATGTGTCCACTCAGGGAAACATTCCCTACAGTTCTGAGCAACTTTGCCTCAGTCATCACCTTCCTCACAAGGCAGTGACCAGTCACCAACACCCAGAGTAGCCCAGGAGATGCTGCAGCCCCCACAATTCCCAGTGCTGTGACTATTATTATTTAAGTCCTAATTCCCACAGTCAGGTCCTGTCCCAAAGGTAACCAAAGTGACTGAGGAAGTCCATGCTGGAAAACCAAGAGAGAGGCTTCCATAATTTTGACAGAAAGTTTGTTTTTGTTGACAACCATGGATCTCAGGGTAGTCCTACTGCTCATGGGTTAGCCAGCACCATCACTGCAATCCAATCAACATCCTCCTGTACTGATACCACAGGGTATTCCACTGCCTTCTGATGCTTAGATAGCACTACAATCCTCACACGTAGGCAGAGCTGAGGTGCTGATTTCCTCTGTTGCTGCAGCACTCCTACATCTGCCAGGGGGATTTGAGCAGCTTCTGTTGGCACTCACAGATGTCCTGCATCAAAGCCTCTGACACTTGTGTGACAGAAGGAGGACAATGGCAGGGATGACAGACACGTACAGTCATGAAGCTGTGAGTGTTATAGACACCAAACATCTCTTGAGGGCACAAGTACCAGGCCAACACATCGGTAACGCCATGGCCATCTCCCTGCCCATGCTCTCTTGTTCAAGACAGCACCATGGGAAACAGATTCAAACTAACCAAACAGACAGGTCTTCCTTACCAAAAGACAGTGGTGATTCCTCAGCCATGTAATGGATCAAGTGACTGTAGCAGAATTGTCATGTGGTAAAAAATTAAAATGGGGTTTTATTTATAATATTAACAGCAGCACAAAACCTTTTGAGTCTCTCCAGTTTAAAATAGCTTGTTTTACTCAACATCAGGAAAAGAAACAGACTTACTTTACCATGTCAATCACAAATCATAATTTATTACACACCTGTTTGATTTTCCAAGTTAGTATAATTACATGTTGTTGCTTCTAAATACAATTTAAGGAAAGGCAGGTATCAAAAAAATACCCACACATTCTGATTCATTGGTATGCCATGCAGCCAAAGACTTGTGGAAGCTGTTAATGATACATGAATTATGTATGCTACAGCTCAATATAACATTTGGTGTGATTTAAACAGCATGAACTTTTAGTGAAAGTCATTTTGATTCTGTGATGTATTACACTTCCAAAACCCTTAGCAGGAGGTGGGAATTGAATGATGTTCTCTGAAAGCTTTTATTTGCTAAGCATACACAATGCAGCTGCAACCAGATCCTAAATAATGGCAAGGAGCAAAATGGAAGATCTGATATAAAATTAAGTTGCTGCACAACTTGATTCTGAGGGTGTCAGTGAGGGAACAGGAAGCAGGAAAGGGGGAAGAAAATGGGCAGGAATCACCATTTCCCTTCTCTTCTGCAGAAGCTGAACTTCAAGCTACCCTGGTAATATTTTTCATTTGAAACATCCCTGATTACCTGAACACTTGACTGTGCCAAACCAACCAGCTGGCTCTCAGCCCTGTGGCCAGGCTGCCATCTCAATAGTTAGCCGGGAACCACCAGCTGAGAAGAGCCAGCCAGTTGCTTATGAAGGGTGGAAAAGGAATGTGCCCAAGTACATGCCTAATTTTTTAAAAAGTTGCATGCAAGAAGGAAAAAATACTAACACACATGTGATCCTTGCTTTTATTTTCTCTTTGAGATGGCCAAATGCTCTGGAAATACACCTGAACATGACAGCACCCATTGCTAATGCCCAAGGAGAGCTTTAAGCAATGACTCATTTCCTACGTAAGTACCCAAAGCAATCCTTCAGAGAAAACTGTTATTAGGATTTACAAATGTGCCCATGGACAAAGATGTTTCTTTACAAGCTCTGGTACTGCAAAGTGTGGGTTTATTACTGTGGTTTTATAAAAAAGCCTTTGCAGCACATATCCCAAAGCAGAGGCCCATTTTATTAAACACTAAATATTTCAAAGTAAAGTACATGTGTTTCTCTGCTTGCTGCAATATTTTGTAATAGTTTATAATTCTTTTTCTAAAGCATTTATCATTGCATCTCCTCTACCCTGTGTTAAAGAGAAATCTACCACTGACATGGTGAGAGGTACAGCAGCAGAACAAACAATACTTTTGAAAACCTTGTCTTAAAACTAGCAGGCCAGGACAGCACCCAAGTGTCACCCCTGTTTATGAGTGGAAATAGTGGCAGACTCCTTCAATGTAATTTTATAAACTTGAAGTCAGACTAGAAGAGAAAATGAGATCTCTGACATGTCAGTCAGTAGCTTTGACAAATAACCCACCTCACTGTACAAAAGCTTAAATTTACTCAGAAAACAGGATCATCCTTTTAGGGTTGAGTTTGAACATACGGAGGGTTTTTCCTCCTGAAGTTTGAGACAGAAGCATAAATGTTGTGATTTTCTTGGCAGATTATTTATAAACAGCCACGAAGTGCGATGCCAAAGACTCTGTTATCCTTCACACCAGCTCCTACAAGGGCAGTCTTTTTTAATCCTCAAGACATGCTATAGCCAGGCAACCACTGCAGTTTCTGTGTGAGGGGTAATGTGGGTTCAGCACAACCTCCTGGGAGTTGGACACAAAGTACAGCCTGATATAAATAACACCTACAATTATCTGTCCACTAGAAATATGGTTATAGTCCCAAAAGACAGAAAGGCACAGAACCTGTACTCAATAAAATGAAGTGAAAAAATAATTCAGGTCCAAACTCCCCAGAACTAGAAATGTTTTTGATGCTCTCTGGAAAGGACACTTCTCTAATGCCTTAGATACACACTTCAGAAAATCTTCCAAGATTTCTGCCAGAGCATCCACTAAAGGATTTCAATGTGCATACAGTTACTTCCTCTGCACACAGAAAGAATTCCTAATTATAGGGAAGGCTTACAAAATCAAATCAATATGAGCACAAACAGATGTCAAAAAGAATCAGAGTAGTTTCTTACATTGTTTAAAGAAAGTAGAAATTCATGTAAGTGTGCTGATTCTTGCCACACTCAGGAAAGGTTTCAGGCTTTGTTTCATGCAGATGCTTGAGGAATACTTGCAAGGAGTGGTGAGTTCAGCAAAGGCATAAAGACACGTGGTCCAGAGGCAGATCATCAACACAACAGAGTTTCTGCTTTGCCACAGCCTTGTCACAAAACAGACACAAACCTCATACTGCTCTTTCCTGCTTACAGAACATAAGAAAAACAACTTGCAGAAGAATTTGGAAGATTTCAAGAACATTCTTGTGCTGTGTGCCCTGTGACACTGTCCATGGACTTTGCACTGAGGATGCTCCTCTAATTTCAGTGATGAGCCACATTCTAAACAGAACTCATCCAAAGAGAATCAAAATTGTCATTGCTGATATTTTTGTCCTCTTTAGAGGAGAAACAATTGAACAGTAATTTTCAATCCATTACTAGTACACTCTACCTGCTATCCTGAGAGAACATGCTATTTAGGCTCTTGGTTTGGTAAATAAATACATTTTTATTCTGACCATGGAGAAATATGAAGTAATAAAAAATTCAGAGAACACAAAGATGACAGTAATACAACTGATTAGCAATGGCATTACACTCCTTTCCAAGGGCATTCATGTGGTAGATGCATCACACACATTAGGAACTTGGAGTCTTCTTTTATGACAACAGAATCTTGTTCACATTGGTCAAATTTTTTCAAAAGATTCACTCAATTTTGTATTAAAACCCCTGAACTTAGACTGATATGTGTCTACATATATGTAGTGACTTCAAGTTGTTCAGTCCATTAAAGTTAGAAAGTTGAATTAGAGTCTCATTACCCTGAAAAACATTGACTTTATACTTCATTTTATAGATCCTGCAGTTTACCATTGTTGTCTTCTATCAAAACTAGATGATGAATACAACTATAATAATAGTAGCCCTTATGTTTCAGCTACTGATTTAATACACTGTTTTCTTTGAAAAATGGATAATTAGGAATGCCTTTTGCTCAAGTGTTGATGCTGTTAGTTTGCTCCAGACCAGGACGGTGCCTGTCAAGGTATCCAACACAAAGGAAAAACTCACAGGAGAAATTAATAATCTTGAGCATGGCAATATTCCCCACAGGGCCCTATGAAAGGATGGGTTTCTTCTTTGTTTTGCCATGTCATTGTGTTCTGAACACAACCTGCTCAGTAACACGACTTGAGGTGCAATAGAGGAAGGTGCCAAAATCATTAAAATACAGACATCTCATTTGCAGCAGCAGCACACAAATATAACGGCTGCCCTGAGAGGTTTTTGATGTGACAGCAGTCACAACTAGGTAAAAAAGGAGAAAATTATTTTATTGATTTTTTCCTCCTATTATGAACATTTTTTTTGCAAAACCGCTCCAGAAAAAGAAAAGACATTTTCACTTGTTAAAAGAAAAAAAAAAGGAATTGGAGTTTTGACATTTTTCCTCCTGCATTTTCTTCTTCTTTGTTTCAGTGCAATAAAATTCTGCAGGAACTGTTTCCTTCACATCCTCCTTCCCAGTCTCCTCCTCCTGCCTCAGCTTTTCCATTTTCAAAGCTTTGCCAGCTTTGATAAGTCAGCAGCAGAAGTTGACATTTCATTTCTTTTTTCTCCCAAACTTTCCCAAAGTTGGAGAAGTTTTGCAAAGCATGTCAGAGAATGGGGTGGTGGAGGGGGAAGCTTGTCTAAATCCTTTGCTTTGTGTTTTGAAAGTCTCTGTTTGCTTCTTATTTATCTGAACCTGAGGTTGAAAAGGACCTGTTAACTTGGAAATGCGAGCTTTGGGTGGAGCAGAAACGTGAGGGGACCAGCAGCAAAAAAAGGCAAGCAGAAACCTCACCCAAAGATCAGGAAAAGGTATTTCATAGAATCATAGAATGGATTGGGTTGGAAAAGACCTCCGAGATCAGCAAGTCCAACCCTTGGTCCAACTCCAGTCACTTTACCAGATCATGGCACTCAGTGCCACGGCCAAGCTCAAGTTAAAAACCTCCCAGGATGGGGAATCCACCCCCTCTCTGGGCAGCCCATTCCAATGCCTGAGCACTCTCTCTGCAAAGAAGTTTTTTCTGATCTCCAACTTCAATTTCCCCTGGCAGAGCTTGAGCCCCCCGTGCCCCCTTGTCCTATTGCTGAGTGCCTGGGAGAAGAGACCAACCCCCACCTGGCCAGAACTTCCCTTCAGGTAGTTCTCGACAGTGCTGAGGTCACCTTTTGCTCTCAACCTGTAACCAGAGTCAATGAATATCACTAGTGTTGTTTCAGAGAGATTCTTGGTGCATTGACAACAACCTGGAAGGGATACTAAATGTGAGGCAAGTACCCCAATTTAGGGAAAATATACATTTTGGGAAGACAGCCAAGGCTATTCCTTCTGTTTCCTCTACAGTCAGTGGGGAAAGACAAGTGTTTTCTAAAGGTGATTTCAACTCATCCAGACATCTGTTTATCTATTTCAGAAGAGGATAAATCAGCTTTGAAACATGCCCTTCTCCTCACTGGGAACCAAAGCTAAAGATCTAAGTTTAGACTGCTAAAGTTACACGGGGTACATCCTACCCTGAGTGGCAAAATGAAGAGAACACACTGTGGCAGCAATCCTCCTGCCACTGACAGCTCAGTATTGCCTCCTGGGAAAAGGAGCCCAGGCAATTGATTTTGCCCACAGCCCTGCTCTGCGTTTCACTGCTGGCTGGTAATGGAAGGGCAGTGCTTTCAGATCTGAGAGATCATCTCAGGAAAGGATGGGGGACGTTTTCTTTCCTAGGCTTTGGAAAAAATGACCTCTAAAAAAAGAAACTTATTTGATGTGTTGGAAATACAAAGACTAGAAGGAGAAAAGCTTTGCTCTTCCTCTTCCCTCTTAACATTCTTTCCGTGTTCTCCTTCTCCAGTTTGTCCTTAGAGCAGGACAGAAACTGAAATAAACCCTGTAAGCCTTTAAATACATTTTGTTTTCTATTCTTCTGTTCTTTGCTTTCTTTAGAGAAAAAAAAAAAAGAAAAAAAAAAGAGAAAGAAGAGTTACCAGACTCAAAGCCCTGATTTTTAACATTGTGGAAAAGGACATTTTACTTTGTCACTCTGTTCTTACCCAAAGCTCAGGCACATCTTGCATCTCTCACCTGGGGGTGCTCTGGGATGGCAGCAGCTCACCATCCTGGGAGCAACAGGCAAACACACTCAAACAGGCACTCACAAGCACTTGTACAGTCCAGGTGACTGGAACTACCTTTAGAACATTGACCCAAAGCTGCCAAACACAACAGCAGGTCACAGGAAAAAAAGCAAGGATTGAAAGCTGGAGACGAAAAGCTAGCAAGTCTAGAGGAGCAAACTGCTCTCATGCTGTGCCTGGGCCTGAATTATATGGACAAAAAAAAAGGCTGTAAAGTGCCCAGAAATCAAGAAAAAGCTCCTCATCCAATTCTAAAATGCTGTGTCTGTGTAAAGACATCTCAAAGCTTCTTTCACAAACTGCTCTCAAGAAAAAACAGAACAGTCCCCAAAGCTGCCCATGCTGTAATGCTGCAGTTGGTGTGATGGAACCTTAAAGCACTGCAGCTAATAAAGATGAGGATATTAATGCACAGAGTCTCAGGGGGCCCAGGCAGGTGTGTGACCCAGGCAGGCTGAGCACAGCCCGTGTCTGGCAGGCACAGCCACAAAGTTCTCACAGCTCCATGTCACTGAGGGCTCAGAGCTCACACTGACCTCCTGCTGAACTTCCCCTTGGGCCTTCAAGGGAACAACACTTCCTACAGCATTTTAAACTCCCCTCTAGTAACCCATCTGGAAAATCCCAACCTTTTCCCACCCCCTTTCTTGGTATTTACATGGAAGGGCAGACAACATTGTGGGAAAACTAAACACAAACCAGAGTGTGATGCTGTGGGAAAGCATTGGGGTTCTTCAATATGTCAAGGAATTTGATATGCCCCAGATGCTCTAAGAAATCAAGTTTTACCCAGTGAAACAGCACAAAGAGCTCCCGTCAGGTACCAGCAACTGGATGCAGAATTGTACAGTCACAGCAAGGAAACACTTCTCTCTCCCCAAAGCTCACAGCTGAATAATATCAGCTCTGTGCTGAAACCAGACTGGCTCCCACCCCCCACCACTGACACTCTGGTGAGGACAAGGTTTGAATGTGAAATGTGTTTGGAAGACTGTCCCAGGTGACTGAGAATGCAGGGATTGCATCAGTTACATGGACAGCACTAATCACTGCCCCAGAAGGGTGAGCAGAACTCATACACCGTCTGGAGACAAAGATATTTGCTTCCCACTGAGTTCTTGAGAAAAGCCAAATTAAAACTAGATCATGATTCCATAAAACGACACAGCTGAACAGCCTGGCAGCACTGCACCCACCCACCTCTTCCATCCCTCAGGGCACACTCTCCAGGAAGAGCCAACAGAGCTGTCCCAGTGACCCCACAGGCCCCCTGAGCCTCCTGCAGGTCAAGCTGCCCAAAAGGAACAGAATTCTGTTTCCATGAATACAAGTGTGCAACTGTGGCCCCTGTCTTTTAGCAGATGGCCAGTTTATAGTTCTCCCAAATAAAGAAGCAGATATCCTTGTCCCAAAGTATCAGGCTGCACAAAGAGTCTCTCATTTATTTTTTTCTTTACTAAATATACACTTTTCTGCCCACAATTGCTGCACAGTTGAAAAAAAGCACATGCAAGGAGGGAAAAAGAGTGTTGTAGCAATTAAAAACTACCAGTAGAGTCGATCTCTCTCCTTCTGTGTCACACATCCAAAGCATGGTCAGGTTTTTTGGAAAGCAAGAAAGCAGCCCCCATTAGTAGCAGCTACCCATTTTTTAAGTCAGAAATTCTGCAAACTGCAGTTGCTAAAGAAAAGCCTCTTTATTTATTCTTTATTCATATCAGAAGATGCTGACCTAGGGCTTGCTAGTTATGAGGGAAAGAAAGCAACTCTAAAAAGCCACAAAAAGCTTTGTTTTGTTTTCATCTAAACAGGCATAAGAAATCTAAGCCTCAGATGATGCATCTCAATCAATCTTGAAGGAAGTGCTCAAGACCTATAGGAATAAACAGCCTTTAGCAAAAGCTCATTAGAAGAAGCAAGGGAAGCAGTGAGAGCCTTCATGGTGCCCTCCTGCCCCTCGGTCCTCCTCAGCCACATCCCCTGCCAGCACAGCAGCTTCAGGATGAGCACAAATGGCTCATGGGGATGGGACCAGCACATCTGCTCCATTGTCCAAGTTAGACAGGTGAGAGGGATGGTATTTTTAAGCAAAGACATGTGGCACTTTCCTGTGCTGCTCAACAACATCCCCGAAACCACCACAAGGGGTGAATGCAGCACCTGCCTTGAGAAATAGCTGTTCCGAATAAAATTTGTTTGCTTGTAGGTGCTGCACTGGCTCCCTTCTTACAGGGAATACCTTATTTATAGCCTCATTTTTATTTCTTATTTAAAATATGAACATAATACTTTAGTAGGCTATGCAAATACCGCTCATCAGAAGAAAAAAGCACATTGAAAATAACTACCTTGCTCCTGAAATCAGGTATTTTGTATGGATTTGCAGCATATTTCAGCAGTAGTTGATGGTAGATTAGTTTTGCATTGCAGTAATCCTGGGACACAGTAAGAATACACAACAATGTGGGCAGCACTGAACTTGGATTCAGGAAACAAGCTTAGTATTCCCATACCCACCCAAGGCCCAGTACATGGCTTTACATTTTAGGCTTTAATATTGTTCTCTCTAAAAGACAGACAAAAAGCATCGCTTTGTAGAAACCTGCCAACAAGTTCTAAGGGTAAGGATGATTACTCTCAGTTCAAGTTAATTATGTTAACTGGGAAATTTCAGAAAGAACCATGGTTGCTACCAGAGGGAGAGGGAAAGTTGGCAGGATCTGTGGTCCATAGCACATAGCAGGAGACTTGGCTGTGGGGCACAAAGGGTTAACTGAAGCTGCAAAGAGTGGGGAGCAACGAGAGAAAGGACTTTCTCATGGCTGAGGCAGAGTCTCAGAGCACACAAATCACAATTGCCACTCTGAGTTCCTCCAGATCAAGTGCAGAGCTTTAACCAAATTTCCCTCAGGAGCCACTCATCACACTGCTCATTGCTGGGCACTCTGAGAGCCTGGGGGCTGGAAGGCAGGAGCCCTGAGTGCTCCCAGCTGCAGTGGGGTCACAGCTCTGCAGCCTGGCAGCAACTCAACTGCTACTCGAGCTGCCTGCTCCGAGGAGCCAGGGCACTGTCACATCAAATTAGGCAGATAGAAATGAGCTGCCTTTTTTTTTTTTTTGACTTAATCTGAATCTCAGCTCTTCATCTGGAGAGGAAGAATGCCTACCATGCTGTCACCTAATGGACACGCTGAGGATCAATTAGCATTTGTGAAACACTCATCTCAAAATGATGTGTACCACAGAAAAGCCCATAAGGAAATCAATACTTCTCTAATCAGAACAAGGTGTGAATAGCATGCAATAAATAAAGCAGAGCAGGAGCCATCTCACTGAGAGGCTTAAATGAAGGAAGACAGGCCATCCTGTGGATGGGTGTAGCATTTATAGGCAGAAGAGGTAACCAGATGCAGGCAGAAAACACACTTCAGCTCCTGCAAGTATTGCTCTTTGCGCCCCTGATCATGTTCAGTTGTGGATTTGGTATTTGCTACAAAGCCTGTTAAGCAGATGGCTGAACTGACACCGGTCTTGTCTCATCCCATCAGGACCTCAGAGAATGGCACCAGCACTGGTGTGTTTGTGCCAGGGTCTCACTGACTAACACCAAAGACCACAGAGAGCACGACATTCCAGCTGCTGAAGGGCAGCTGGCAAGGTCTTGGTTTCAGAGCTAGAAAAGGATGTGGTCAGTGAGAGCAGGGACCGCAGCTCTTGAAGTGACAGGAACAGCTCTCAGGGACACCTGCTCTGCAATCAGGAGTCACTCTGCAGGCAGAGGAAAGGGAGGAATGACAAACTGGGGAGCTGCACAAGGCTGGGGCTGTGGATGTAGGGGCTGTGACAGAGCGAAGCCACCACAGCACCAGCGTGTCACTGACATTCTCCCAGCTGAAGGCAGAGCAGAGTCACATGGCAGTTGGAAGTTCAAACCTGATTGAAGTTATTTCCACAGGGAATTTATTTTCAGCCCACGAGCACACAGATGCAACTTCATCTCCTCGTGCTGTGCTGGCAATAGCTCCCTTCTGATAAGATTTATATGCTCATAGCACGAGTTTCATTGGAGAGCAGCAGCCAAAAATTGCAGCTCCAAGTCCAGGCTCCCAGTATACACTGGTTTTGCCAGGGTCAGAACATGGCTCTGAGCCCACAGCTATGAATAGACATGGTTCAGCCACAGAGGATCATGGTAATGCACTTCTCCAAGAGAGATGCTGAGGGCCTGCAGGTAATTTTTCTGATTTATGATAATCTTAGGGGGAAAAGGGACATGTAGGAATGGAGCAAAACAGACACCCCCAGTTACCTCACTGCACAAGAATTCTCTTGTTACTGTTGCTGGTTTCCATTCAGGCCCAAAAACTGCATTTCATGTTTCCTCAAACCCAGAATAGTTGGCTAAAGGCAGGGCACATGGTAATCATGTTAAACTAGCCTTGATTTGTTGTACCTTTGGGCTTAGTCTCTCCTGCAACCCAAGCCTAAAAATTCACTCTCCTCAAGTCCATGTGTCTTGTATTAGCTTGAGTGTATGTAAAAATCCATATGGATTCCACTAATTAAAAGCATATGCTATGTGGGCATGCACAGTGCTAATTATGACACAACACATTCAAAGCATGAAGCTTGAGAACAACCATCATGGAGTCTGCTTTAAGAGTTTGCTGCCTTAAAAAAAGTCAACTAGGTTTTGCTTATTTGTGGTTTGGAACAGGACTGATGTGTGTGCATCCCAGGCAAACCCTACTGCAACTGAAAAGCACCTTCACACCCAGAGCTCAACAAAGGATGTGGAGTATGAGAATAGAAACCTCAAAGTATTTCAGTTTTCTGCTTCTCAGGCTCCCAGTGCAGTGTCTGGGCTTTTCACAGGAACACTCAGAGCACGAAGAGAAAACAGCTTTCCATGTTTTGCAGGTGAAGGGGGAAGACCATTGTATCTGTAGAGAGATGAAGTACTTAATCTGTTACAATCAGCTGTTTGGCACTTCAGAGGTCTGTGCAACTACGTTAAAAGCACACATTGCTCTGCACAAACCCAGTGGTCTGCAGGTCCAAGGAGTCACTAAGTTCTCATCCAACTCTCAGGAACACTGTGGCTCCTCAGGAGATGAATGGCTGCACAGCCATCGGGCTGGTATTATCTTCAGGGATGGTGATTTATGAGGAACAAAATAATTACATTTTGATTTAAACCCTGGAGTACTTCAGGTATTGCAATTCAAGCACAGCATTTGGGGATGTCACAGATGTTGCACCATGGTATAGATTTGTGTGTGTTTGAGAATCAATTATCATCATTATAACAACAGGTGCCAAGTGCTGTTCAAGCGTATTAAACTTGGAAGTTCTGTCGGAGATGTTATAAAGGAACAAAACTAATCCTGTAACTCCTGAATTACTTTCCAGTATTTCCAATTTAGTGTGTTTTTTGTTGTTGTTGTGAGCTTTTCTGTGCCTTTTGTCTGTATATTAGTTTGTTTTTAAAGGAGGAAAAATACAGAGGCTTGGGGAAAAAAAATGCAAACCCAAACAGAAATGAAAGGATGACAATATAAAATGTTAGAAAATCACATCTAATAACGTGACCATTATTTTCAAAGGAACTTCCACAAATGTGACGATGAATTTTCATCATTAAAAGAATATATTTCTTGCCCTTTAACATTTTAAAACTCTGTGACCTGTGGCTTTGTGCTATTGCCACAACTCCTCAGGTGATGTGAAGCATTGCTTGTGCTCCTGGAAGGGCACATGGTAAATAAAGTGTGTCTGTTGGTTGAACACCCCACTGAGGCTTGCAGGACCTGCATTCACCTCTCCATTTGCTAGAACTCCTGGAGGGCAAGTTTTTAAACTCTGTTTTAGACTACAGACTACAGAGTTTAAGAATAGAGCAATATGCTTCTGGCTTAAGTGATCTCCTGTGAGATACAGCAGCTTCAGCCAAACTGCACCAAGAGCTCTGGTGGTTTCCTGGCCAGCCTCTCACTGCAGCCTCGTCTCAAGTTTGCTGATCCCACAAGTAATAAGTGCTGTTTTATAAAGTAAGCTCCACTTATCATTTGAAAGTCAAGCCAACCAGTCACACTGTGATCAAAGCAGATCCATCTCCACACTGTTGAACTGCTACAGAGACCAGTTGCTATCAAAACAGGAGTTTTTCTGATGAAATTCAATTACTTTGTGCTGCTTTGGTAATTTAAATTAGTCCAAAACAAAGCAAATGTGGCCAAAATTAAAAGGAGACCCTAAATCCAACTTGACTCTGTTAGTCAAACTCGGATTTATTTAAAAGTAACTCAGTGTCACCAGTAAGAGGCCCACAGATTCAGTAATGGATACAAAAGCCAGTCTTGTTGTGGCTCAGTGAAATGTGCAATGCCAACAAACACCACAAAAGTGGGTCTTACCAAAGTGGTATTTCTTACTACAAAACAGGGACCAAACTCTTCCTCCGTTCAGGCCAACACAGACCCAAGGAGTGCTGTGTCTGGAGTTGGTTTGTATTACACTGCTCGGGGTATCTGGAGCAGTTTGATTCTCTGGATTCCTTGTCTACAATTAGCATGTATTTATATACCCCAACAACGACAGCACCGATGAGGGGGCCAGGTCCTGCCAGCTGCTCTTCAACCCAATCTCATCATCATTTTAGGGCATGGCATCAGGAAGCCAGAGTTAATTAGTTGACTTCATCCTACTCCTCTTTAAATTTAGAATATTTCCTTCCACACCCTACATCTTTGTTTTAACTAAAATTGTGTATTTCTCTGTTGGTTCTAACCTGTCCTGGTTTTGGCTGGGATAGAGTTAATTTTCATCTTAGTGGTGGGTACCTTGCTGTGTTTTGGATTTAGTATGAGAATAATGTTGATAACACACTGCTGTTTTGGTTGTTGCTAAGTAGATATTACCCTGAGTCAAGGACTTTTCATTTTCTCATGCTCAGCCAGTGAGGAGTTGCACAAGGTGCTGGGCTGGGGAGCACAGCTGGGACTGCTGACCTGACCTGGCCAAGGAGTATTCCATGCCACATGCCCAGTATACAAACTGGGAGGAGCTGGCCAGGAGCCACTGGTCACTGCTCTATTGTACATTACTTGTCTTAAGTTCTATTCATCTCTCCCTTTGGGTTGTCATCCTTTTCATTAGTATTATTATTATAGTATTTCAGTTATTAAACTCTTCTTATCTCAACCCATGGGGGTTTCTTTTTTTTTTCAGATTCTCTTTCCCATCCCAGCACAAACCACATCATGACCTTTATTTGGTTCATGTCAGCCCTGCAGGAGGGAGAAAGCAATGAACATCTGTGCATGTGCTCCTTGCTGCTGCTACAATTGGTGCCAATTCCTCCCTTCCTACCCCTCCACCAAGTGCCCAGCTGGCTCTCCTTCTCACAGAGCAGTTCACAAGCTGTTTCACACAGAGGTCATAATGTGCAAGTCTAAATTTATGCAGTTTCTCTCCTTAAGGAAATTAAGTATTCCAGAGTGAAAGAAGTCCTGCTTATCTCAAGGTGCTGTTCTGACACCACAAAAACATGTCCTAGGTGATACCCACTGCTTCAAATTGCCTCTAAAAGTTACAGGCACCTAAAAATAGCCAACTACCTAACCCTTGTGATGTTAAAAACCCCCCATCAGAAAACAGTTCCTGAGCAATAGCTGTGCTTTAATGGGTTTTTCCTGCCTCCCACCTCCAGAATGCCTGACACAGAGTCAGCCAGCTCTCCCCTTTCATCTTGCCCTGAATACAAGTGTTGAAATTAATGCTCAACAGTCCTATGGGCTTACAGGTAATGCTGGGTTACAAACCAGGCTACCAGAGCCCTAATTCCCTTTATCATTGCTGCAAATGAGAACACAATCACTCTCTGAGCTTCTTAAGTGCCATCTGTCCTCAATGTCAAAACACAACTGTCCTAAAGAGACCAATCATGGAGATGCAACTAAGAACGACTTTCACGTTCAGGAGCAGGGCAGGTTCTATCCCACAGTTCAACCAGAGCTCCACAGAAGCAGCTGTTAAACATGTCATAGGATCCCTTTACTCTTCCAGTGTCTTGGTGCAGAAGAAGAGACACTCAAAAGAGACAATTTAGAATTTCCATATTCCTGCAAGGTTAAGTGAGCCTTCCCCAGAAAGGACCTACTGTAGGACATGGGATTGCAGAATGTGGGACAATGAGTTTATGGTAGCCCAACATAAACTATTTTACCATTTAATACCCAGATAGCAGTTTGACTGGAGCAACATTCAGGTCTGTTCTCTGCCTGAAACCCTCTGCAAGAATCCATTACAAGTGCTGGGAGTGTCTTTTGCTGGGTTGTACCTGAAGGTGTAAGATGAAGTGCTCTATTCTGCTTGTATTGTACCTCCTCTTTGCTGCACTGTAACTCATTGCAAATTCCCTGAAAATCTATTCCAGAATGATATTCTTAGGGCCCTTTATGGCACTACAATGTTAGCTGTAAATGAAGCCATTCTTTTCTTCTCCTCCCCATCCCCAGGCAGTCCAATCCCAAGAGGACCAGTCTTCATACCACTTGTCTGTAAGTCTCAGCAAAAAATAACTCACTCTATGAACTATAATTCCTTGAAACCTGGAGTGAATCCTAAGGGCAAAGTCTATCACCAACAAATGACATGCCAGAAAACCTGTCCCAAAAGGATTAAAAACTATTCCACAGTTTTAATCACACCTATGTATAAAAGTTATTTTTTAATTTCCTTTTTCTACATAACTGATCTTTGCATTTTTATATTCATAGCTAAGGAAGCTTCAGTGTTTCATTTGCAAAGCTGACATCCACTGCATATCAAACGGAGTGCTGGTTGCTTCTTAGAATACACACGATTATCCTTGTATTCCAGGATTTTCTTTCTCTTTTATTGGCCCCCTTTAATAAAATATTCTCTCCATACCTGTCCTAGCACTTACCATACCCATGAAATGTGGTTCCTGACTTATTCATGAATCACTTTCTATTATGAACCCACATGAAACAATTGCCTAGAAATTATCAGAAAACTGTATATTACTATTTTTATGCCAAATAGCCAAGGCATCTTGAGAGCAGAGTTACTGCATTAGTCAATTAACACAAAAATCCACGATGTTCAACCTACCACAGTAACACACTTTATAATGTTTATAAGGCAGTTTCAGCATTTTCCCTCTCCCCACCACCACAAAAAATAAGTTTGAAAGACAGAGATTAGTTTGATATTTCAGACAAAATAGGGGTCATATTCAGTTTCTGCAGAATCTGCACTCTAATGGTGAGAATAAGACACCAGAAGAAGCAACATCATCTATCACCAATGTAGATTAATGTTTGATATTATGCTTCCTTTGCTCTTCTGGGCATTGAGATAAATGTGCATATTTCTCTGCTCTATAAAATTGCTGATAGACTAATTGAGCAAGTTTTATCTAAAAACAAAGGGCCACCTATGATAAATGTTAAAGCAGCAGCTCACTCTTACAGTATCTACTTCGATGTAAAAGTAAAAATACACAGGCATAACAGATCACTGACAATAAGAAATTTCATCATCACTAATGAGCCACTGAACTATTTTTAGAAAAATTTATTTAGCCAAAATTGTTTTATACGTGGAGTTCCTTTTCAGGTTTCTTTTATAGATGAAATCCAGTTAAGCAGATATCATTTTCTGAAAGGTAAACTCCCAGAGAAAGAAAACATGACCACTCCATCCTTCTCCCCAAAAAACCCTTCACCTCACAACAGTTAAACAAATAGAGAGCTGCCAACGGTATATACAGAAGGGAATAAGTGAGTGTGGAGGTAAAGGCTGATAGCATGGAGGCAAAGACTGCCTGTGTAAAGGGTGTTTCACACATCTGTGGAGCCTCCCCAGAGCCAGCCACAGGCTGAGAGCAGCAGCAAAGCACAAGCTGTTGGTCTGACTATTCCATTCATGAGAGCTTCCTTGAAACAAAACACTTCAGTTGAAATGAAACAAGCAACAACAGTACAACAGTCAAAAGTGCTTTTAACAGAATAATAAACTGTTACTGGCACCTTAGGATGAGTTTTCATAGACCTTGATTTGATTGTGTGGCTCTCAGGACCAAGATGTGAATAGAGGAGACACTTGAACCAGAGCAGTAAAAGAAAACCCAATTCAACAGCTATCTTGACCCATTTGCTTCTGCAGACAGGATAGAAGAAACACTCTCTTAGTGTCCTCTGGCAATAATTGTGGTATGTGTTTGCATCTCTATTAAGCTCTAAAATAAATCCAAGACATGTCAGACTAGATAAGACAGCTGATAAATCCAAAGGGAGCCCAGTCTGCAGAGAGTGTTATCAGTGCTGGAAGGAAGGGCTGCAGTTTGGTTGGAACATGCAGCTTACACTGTCCCACTCAGAGAAGGGACAAAGGGGCTTTCATACTCACAGAAACTTTAGTGCAATTACAGCTCAAGCTGAAAAAGAGCAGGTGAAGGTGCTTTTCTCTTTTAAGATGCCAAAAATGAACTGACTTCACAATTCTGAATACTAATCAATACTTCAATCAATTTTTATCTGATGCATTTTTAAAAGTGCAAGGAGAAAACCAGTGATTTTCTACCAAGTTTCTACAGCAGCTGAGAAAAGGGGGGGAAAAAAGCCATTGAATTGCTTTGCAAAGGTGCCAGCAGCAGTTCTGAACAAGCCCCTGGCAGCACTCAGGGCACTGCTCCAGCTCTGAAACAGGGGCTGGGGGCAAGGTCAGCCTGACACACACAGAGAACCAGAGACCAAATTTGCAATTTGTACCTTCCAAATAACATTTGTATCCACATGATTTGTATGTCTGAGGGCAGATTGGCCGCACACAGCTGCATCTAAACATTTTGCTTTTAGTCTGAGTGTTTTTCAGAAGCAAGGATGAGTAATGCCTAAGATGAGATGCTGGTATTTCAATGAAATATTGATTACCTATCACAGTGTTATTTCCAACTAATGAGAAGGTCAATTCCATTGCAGGAAAGGGGATTTGGAAGCCTGTTTTGCCTCCAAATGATACATGGCACATGATGACACGGTTGTGATGTTAGTAATCACAGAAGGGCAAATGTCAGAGTTAAAAATGAGTATATTTGGTCTGGATTTTGAATACAGGAGTGTTAGAAAATCTAAACTCTGCCCTAGAGTCTTGTGAAATGACCACTATCCCTAATACTTGCCTTATGGCATTCAAAACGAGTGTTTACTTCTCACCATCCTGCTTACATTAACCTCTCAAGTCCTTGAGGAGTCTCAAGGATATCCATTCTTCTCAAATAAAAAATCAGCAATATTTATTTCCTAGATAAGAAATGTACTGTTCACACAGCATTCACTCAAGGCAGACATCCTCAATACATGTGCATTAAAAAAACCCTGTTCATCCAAATCACTTAGTGCTACAGTTAATGGGGGAGGAGGGGGATACCTGCAATTATCCACCAGCACATTTTGCCTCAACAGACTTCTGGACAAACTTGAACAAGAACAGGCTCTTATCCAGCTGGAAACCACCAATATTGAAGTCAAGCTACAACCTTTTAATTAGCTCAGACTCGTCTTTGATTCACCAGACACAGACCCGAATTTGAGGTTCATTTCCTGATGATTCACAGGACAAGCAGTTTTTCATCCAGCTGGAAAAAAAGTTCAGTTCATAGCATTTATCTCTTTAATAATTCCAATTTAAGTGTTTCTGATGCTTGAGATGGAAAACTATATGGAACCTGTGTGGTTCAAAGAAGCTCAGTAACTGAGAAGTCAGGGGGCACTTCAAGCCAGAGGTCTGATGTGCCAAGTACCCACCCACAGAGCTCTCACTCTGCTTAGTTCTCACTTCACTGCAGGAGGAGAAATAGAGACTCACTGGAGCAGCTTCAGCACAAGTGTCCAACACACACTGTGAGCTTGTACTATTGCAGAATGGGAGGAAAAGTCTCTCCCAAAGAGCTGCCCCACATCTCCCAGGCATGTGGCCAAAGGCATTGAGCACTCAGATAAATAGATAAAACAGGGGAACCCTTCCCTGGCCAAATCCAACCCCACACTGGCTGGGCCCAATCCCTGGCTGTCCTGTATGTGCTCTGGGATGGTACTTGGCCAGTTTTCCCTACAAAATCTAGGCAACTTCAGGAGCTGGAGGCTGATCACAGGTCCAAAGCAACACTAAGAACACAGAGGGCACCAGCAGGCAGTCAATGCATGTGACCTGCACATGCAGAGCAACGAGGCTGGTGAAGGGACTGGACCACAAGTGCTGTGGGGAGAGGCTGAGGGAGCTGGGGGTGTTTGTGCTGGAGAAGAGGAGGCTCAGAGGTGACCTCAGCACTGTCTAGAACTACCTGAAGGGAAGTTCTGGCCAGGTGGGGGTTGGTCTCTTCTCCCAGGCACTCAGCAATAGGACAAGGGGGCACAGGTGGCTCAAGCTCTGCCAGGGCAAATTGATGTTGGAGAGCAGAGAAAAATTCTTTGCAGAGAGAGTGCTCAGGCATTGGAATGGGCTGCCCAGAGAGGGGGTGGATTCCCCATCCATGGAGGTTTTTAAGCTGAGCTTGGCCGTGGCACTGAGTGCCATGATGTGGTAAAGGGCCTGGAGTTGGCCCAAGGGTTGGACTTGGTGATCTTGGAGGTCTTTTCCAACCCAATCGAATCTATGATTCTATGTTACACTCTGGATCTGGATCCTGGACAGCTTTTATCTTTCAAAACCCACCTCTGGCCACAGCCTGGAAAGTTAGATATGAACAGCCAAAAATCCCCACCATGGACAGTGCTGGAGGAGACCAGACATTCAAGATATGTTCCAGATCCTCTGTTCCATCACCACTTACGAACAGAACAAAGCAAGAGGAATTAATTTATAAGGGGGCTATTATCAGCAGAATTTTGATAGAAACAGTATCTTTAAACTGCTCTGTGGATATGTACTTACATGCACATGCATGTGCACACATCCCTGCTGCTCGCCAGGGACACCCAAACTGGCTTTTCCGTAGTGACCACGAATTTCGGCTAATTGCAGAACAGTTTGGCAATACTAGGTACTATCTCTGTGTTTCTTCTAGGCTAAACTTTTCTCCTATCCTATCCCATTGGTACAGGCACATGGATAATGAAGCCATCCCAACTGCCAGGGTAGAGGTGGTTACATGTGTGTGCCTCACTACACCCACACATGGCACCTGTATTATTGTATCCAACTCTGTCTTCTCAACCAGTGCACTTACAACAGGCATCAAAACTGCAGGAGTGAGTTGAGATGCTGAGAAATTGGAAAAAAACAGGAATAGAGACACTAAGAGACAGCAGCTCCCCAGCCCTGCAGTGGCTCTGGGGCCAAACAGGAGTTGGACTGTAAGGGCGAGCCTTTGCCAGCTATTACAAATCACACTTTTACATCTGGGGGGTCTGGATTGACATTCACGGAAATTCTTCTTTGCTCTTCAGCTAATTGGCAGCCAGTGAACAATAGGAAAGGGTTTTGTCTGGCCAAACCCTAAGGCACAATATTGTCCTAATGTGTGAAGAACACAAGTTACTCCAGTGGGAAACAGTTTTACTGCTCGAAATACTTCAAGAGTCAATCTCAATCAGAGGGCTGAAAAGCTGACAATCACCAGAGAATAACTGAGTATGTGAATCACCTGCACTTGAGGGCGTTCCTTCCCATTTCATCCTAAAAAGTGCAAACTGAACACAATATTCTTACAAAATCCTATTAAACCTGTGAGATCTTTGTTCCAACTGGGATCATCATACAGACAGTGTAAGGTAAATCTCTACCAGCATTTGCGGTAATTGGATACAGAGAAAGGGATTAAACACAAGCACAGAGGTGACAACTGGAATTCCATCCACGTCTGGTGGCTTTTCAGCAGCAATGCTGGACAGAGGTGTCCTTATTCGCTAGGTTTTCATCACCTGTACTCCAGTACTGTAGAACTGTAGGGACACAGAGTTTGCCTCCCACCACAGCCTTCCCTCTGCTGAACATCACAGGGAAATAATTCTGTGCACACTATTTTAATTGGATGACTGTCTCTTCTACATAGTGCTTCCTCTGCATATTTTTATGCCAGATTAAGTTTGGTTTCCTTTGCATTCTGCATTACTATTTAATGGCTTTAATCCCCTGCTCTGTTGCTGTAACAGGCAACATCCTGATTATTATATTTTTTTAGAAAGTCTCCAGACCACCGAAGCATCTTCAAGACACTGAATGAATTTATTCTGCTTGGGAAGCAAAGGTTAAGAGACTTCCCATTGATCAGAAAGTTCCTTATATTAATCACTAAAGGATCACCTGATTCAACACAGCCCTGTTAGTGGCAACAGTCTGAACAAAAAGCTTTCCAAAGACTAGGAGTGCAGACAATCTTGGAAAATTAGCCAAGGCTGATTAGCAGAGCACTCTTAAAGAGAAGAAACCTTATTAATAGCTGCTACACAGCTGTGGCACCTCTACTTGAGAATAATGATGTGGGGAACCACTGCCTTTCTACTGACTCTTCATGACAATCCAATGTATTGGCTGATTTTGAGCCCACTTGAAAATACCTTATAGGGTTTCAAGTGGGTAAATGGTTCAACACAGAACATTGTATTTTCTAATAATAAAACATCAGTCATCATTTAGGGATAATCTTGACAAATTATTTTCTTTTCTTGAACTCAAAACTCAAGTCCTAATTCTAGAAAATCTAAGGATACATGAAATAATTAATACAGAATGATGACTTTATGAAATAAATCCTTTGGTAACTCTTAGAAATAAATTTTCACCAGGAAGATTTCTTTTGCCTCAGGGTTTTTTATTTGTTTGTGCTTTGTTTTATTTTGGTTTTTTTTTTTGTTGGTTGGGTTGGTTTTTCTTAGCAGGTTTCTTAAAAATAATGACCACTACATGTCTTGGAAAATGATAAATGAACAGCTATGAAGGGAGGAAAGACTGACAGCCAAAACAAGCTGCTCTTTAGGGAAATCACTTCACTGGGTAATTGTTTTGATTAGCCAAATCAATAAGGCCCTCTGAACACCTTCAAACATCCCTGAAAAACCATCTAAAATCTGAATTTCTTATGAAAGACAGCAGCACTGGAACTGTAAGTGACAGACATGTTCTCCATCTGGAATTCCAGAGCATGCCCTTGGGCATGCAAAGAGAACACAAAGCCTACACCTACCACCACATTTTTACGTTACTTCTATATAGAAAGCCTCAAATAACCTCTCTTATGAAATGGGAAGGGAGTAATTTTCAATTTTTTGATAGAAAATTCTTTTTTTTTTTTTTTAAGGCATTCTGGAAAATGGTTGTGACTTGACAGGCAACACCTTCCTGTGGAGCTGGATGCTCCCTCCCATGGATGGCAAAACTCTACTGCTCCTCATACAGTTTTATCTAGGAAATAATGGTGTGCTCTTTCCATGAAAATGAACATTTGAAGTTATTTCACTGAAGCATTTCCAGAGGTGGACACAAGTTGCACTTGTCTAATTCTGGACCCAAAAATGTCAGACATTTTCACTAGTCAAAATCTGGTCTAAATTTCAAAACCTGAGAGGTGTTGGCTCATTTTAATTTACCTTCTAAGCTAAAACTGAGGACAGAATAAAAAACATCCTAGAAGGGATTAATCTTCAAACTGTCAGAGATTTAAAATGAATTTATCCTACCTTCCCAAATTAGAATTTAAACTAAAATATTGTACTTCTTAACGCCAGTCAAACCTAGAACAATTCTTTCTAAACAGTCTTTGGGATGCAAAGGGACCTCCAGAGGCTCAGCTAAGCTGGGCACCTTTGCTGCAGAAGAACTACCAGGTTTTTGGATTATATTTCCCCGCCTGTTTTCCTCAGTTCAGAACAGCCAGCACTTGGCTCCACCTACACAAAATTGCTGGTTAATATTTAAGGATACAATGGCAAATATTTAAATATAAATATATTTAACTGACTCAGTATGCAGTGGGCTGGTATTTTCAAGGCACCTGGAAGACTAAGCTGTATTCCTGAGAAGTTTTGAAAAAAATGATCCCCCTTTTAATACCACATTCACAGAAAGCTCCCTGTATTTCAAAATTAATAATTTTCAAAGCTCCTCAAGGACCAGTGTATTAGTTATGAGCTTTAGTACAGTACCTGCGAGATCCTGGGATGAAAATCACACAAAGAAAGTTCATTGTAAGTGGCCTGTCATGTGCTTGAAATATAGTCAGGCCACTGTTCCTACCACTTGAAAAATAAAAATATTAAAATATATATAATTTTAATAGTCATTCAAGCACATTTTAAAATCAGTTAATGAATATTTAATTGGCATGAATAATTGTAATTAAGCATAGAGAACTGAAAAACAGGAATCAATGTTGTTTACCAAAACTGCTTTCTATGACATCATTTGGGTTACTTGACAGTAAAGAAAAAGCATCAATTTATACCCACAATCAGTTCTTTGCCATTCTTACACAACTGCAGACAAAGCTTTGTCTTTATCTTTTAGCTCAAATCAAAGCAGTTTTTGATTATTTTGGAGGGCACATGATGACTATATTTGAGATAAAAAATAGGATTCCTGATTATCTCACCAATTTCCAGCACCTCCAATGAGCAGCAGAGGTTACAGTAAGGAGGAACATGACCAAGTGCTCAGCACTGGCCTCTCACCATCCCATTCACATCCACAACCACAGTCCCTCCCTGCTGTGGTCCAGGCCACAGTCAACCACTGCATTAGGGCACCTAAAATTCCCATTCCAAAGAATTATAATTCATATTAGAGAACTGCAAACTATTCTCTTCAACATCTTCATAAATGACCCGGATGCAGGACTGGAGGGGACATTGAGTAAGTTTTCAGGTGACACAAAACTGGGAGGAGCTGTTGACTCCCTCACAGGCAGGGAGGCCCTGAAGAGAGACCCAGACAGATCAGAGTGCTGGGAATCACCAACCATATGGGGTTCCACAAGGGGAAGTGCTGGATTCTGCACCTGGGATGGGGCAACCCCAGATGTACAGACAGACTGGGGAATGGGATGCTGGAAATCAGTGCCAGGAAAGACTCCTGAGGGTCCTGGTCAGTGGCCAGTTGGCCACATGTCAGCAGTGCCCTGGAGCCAGGAGGGCCAGCCCTGTCCTGGGGGCACCAGGCACAGCATCGCCAGCCGGACAAGGGAGGGGATTGTCCCTCTCTGCTCTGCACTGGGGCGGCCTCACCTGGAATATTGGGGCAGTTTGGGTATCACAGTGTAAGGAAGATATAAAGCCACTAGAAAGTGTCCAAAGGAGGATGACAGAGATGGTGAAGGGCCTGGAAGGGAAGTGTGTGAGGAGCAGCTGAGGGCACTTGGTCTGTTCAGCTGGAGGAGACTGAGACCTCAGTGCAGGTACAATTTCCTTGGGAAGGGCAGGCACTGATCCTCTGCTCTCTGGGGACCAGGGACAGGGCCCAGGGAATGGGCTGAAGGTGTGTCAGGGCAGGGTTAGGTTGGATATCAGAAAAAGGTTGTTCCCCCAGAAAGTGGCTGGGCACTGGAAGAGGCTCTCCCAAGAAATGGTCACAGCACCAAGCCTGACAGAGCTCAAGAAGTGTTTGGATGATCCTCTCAGGCACATGGTGTGCCTCTTGGGGATGGTCCTGTGCAAGGCTGAGGGTTGTGGGTCCCTTCCAACTTGGCATGTTCTGTGATTCTGTAAACCTACAGGCAGGGTTTGTACAGAAGTCTGAGAGCAATGGACAGAACTGAGCTAGAGGCTTTAGTTATTTTAGCATAAAATTTGTTTTCCCTATAACTGGGCTAAAGGAAACAAGGAAGAGCACACATAGGAAAGGTGTGTCTGCTACTGGGAGCCTCTGAAACCTGAATCACAGAATCACAGACTATTCTGAGTTGGAAGGGACCCACAAGGATCATCAAGTCCAACTCAAGTCCATGGCCCACACAGGGGATTGAACCCATGACCTTGGCATTGTTACAACCAAGGCTTAACCAACTGAGCTACTGTCAGGGTCTAATCAATGAGATGGAAGCTGAATTTCATTGTGTAAGTAGTGCAAAATTTTTTGCCTGGATTTCTAATAGTAACGTTATGTGAAGAATGGCCAGTCATTTATCAGCCACTACTCCCCATTACCCCATGACAAAAACACAAACCACATCTTTGCAGGCAGGAGGGGAGGCAGGGCACAAAACTGAGAAATACATATTTTGAACAGCTTTTTATGACAGATCAGAAAGGCAGCTTGCCAAGAGGTGTGCATGCCACACAGTGCTAGTTTCTAATGAGTACATTTAAAATACCACCTGCCTCCAAATACACTGGATTGAAGCAAAGCTGTGCAGCACAGGCTGCCTGTTCCAGGAAAAACATCATTTAAAGCCAGCAGTGACCACACCAGATGAGATCAAAGGTCAGCTGTGCTTCTGCATGATCTAGAACCAAAGGCAGCCTATAAAAGACAGGGACTGGGGAGGAGTCAGTCAAGCAGTGCAGCACGGTATCCAGACAAATGTCTGGGATTTGATTTTCTTTCTCCCTGGTGACTGAACTAACAGTCAGTGGGTTTAATTCAAGGATACTTGGGATTCTCACGTTCACATGTTCAGCTTATCTAAGAGGATAGATATAACTAGAGCTTTATCAACTGACAGCAAGCAAAAGATGCACCTTCCTCTAACAAGCCCAGGAAAATGTATCTACAACCATTTGAATTGCCTGAACAAACTCCTTGGGACTCCTCATTCCTGGAAATTATTGGTTTTGCTACATAACTAACCAATTCCATTGCAATTCAGCCTTCTGCAGCACTGCACTTCATCCTGTACTCAGGAAGGGTATAATGGCTGGAAGATTAAACAGCAAAGTCACAAGCATATAAACAGCTTAAGTGGGTGACTCCAAACGGTTCTGCTCTGCTCCCTCCTATGAGAAGCCCTCTGTAAGGTCACAATTTGCTATCCTTAAATCATTCCCCTCATGACTGTTCAATCAGTTCTTCTTCACATTTGTAAGTGTTCCCCACCATTCCTTGCAAATGAAGAATACACACTTCCATATAATTAAGATCCAATCACTTAAAGACATAAACCAGGAATTAATTTCACTGGCACATGCATTGCTGCAGCATCAAGAGGCTTTGAGGAACCTTCGGGATCCTCTGTATTCTTTCATGTGCAAACACAGTCACAAAAGCTTGCCACCTAGAAGAGCAGAACAGATGGGAAACACATCCAGATTAAGTGATTTCAAGGAATACTGGCACTGAGCTAACAACTGAGCATGGATCTTAAAGTCCCAAGTGCACATCTTTTCCACAAGATCATTTATTATCTGTCAACAGAAACCTTTGTGTGAGCCAAACCCAAAAAACCAGAAGACAAATTAGGTTTCAGCCTAACAGATCCTGCACAACAAATACAAGGTGTGATTTTATTTCTTAAAATAAAACACTGATTTTACTGAAGGATTCCCATCCTCCCTCTTTTTTATTTTATATAAAGCTAAACCAAATTCTTTAAAGAACTAGTAAAACAATTACTGGATTATAGAAATAGCTGACTAAGTAACTACTGCAATAACTGTGGTTGAATCACACCTGTACAATTTCTCCCTGGAGCATTTTCTACCCCAAGCTGATGTTTCACCAAAAATTCCTGGTTTTGGAGAGCTTAGTTTCTCAGCTGAAAATCAAGGTTCCACAGTATCCTTCTTGTAAAATCTGCATCTCTCTGTATTTGCATCCAGATTAACTCTCTAGGTAGTCTTAGGAAGCTCAGGCTGTCTGGATGTTCCACTTGACTCTGCAATGAAAAACATCGAGGTGCTACAAGTCAAGCCATTGTTGGTCTCCTCTCCCAGTCATCCCCCACGTAAGGTGAGATGAGTAGACACATGCTGATTAACAAATTTGATCTGGAGACCATTTAACAGGGATTTTTCATTTCTAACAGCTTGTTCATCTACCTCAGAGTCTGCCAGCCTGCTTCTGTTACTCTCACTCCCACTGATTTTCTTCTGTAAAACAGTCCCGTTAATTTCAGTGAGAGTATTTGCAGAATAAAGTGAGTAATACTTAGAACATAACAGTTCTTATATCTGTCAATACATTTTCCAACAATTCCTTCCCGCAGAACGTAAGCTTTGGGAGTTGTGTTCACCACAGGCACGTCGACCACCAGCTCACTAATCATTCCTAGATGAGTCTACTCCCAGCCACAGAAACTGCCACAGAGCACTGGGCCATGGGAGAATAAGGCCAGCTCTTCAAACATTTCAAATTCGAGTAATTCTTCCACTGAAGTCTTCGCCTTTTCTATTAATACATTTCAACTATAAAAAAAATAATACAGGGGAAAATCTGTAGATTAATGTTGAGCCCTTTTTTTTCCGTTACTATGATTAAATCTGCCTTTTCTTCTATAATTTCGCAGGCAGCCTTGCAATTTTTTGCCCATGCAGTCCTATTGCAGAGCTTCTTTAGTTCTTGAGGTTCTTGACAAGACACACAGAGCACACACACCCAGGGCAGTAACAGCACACTGGGGGGAAACAAACTGTGTCCTTCATCTACATACTGACAGATGTTTGTACACATTTTATTTCTGTCTTCAGTGCTCTGTGCACTTAATCACTGTCCTGATTCTGTATGCAAAGGTGGAATAGGGGAAGCAGCAGGGCACATGCAGTTTGAGAGATGGATTAGACACATGCACCAGTTTAAGTACTCCCCTCCCTTAAGATACTTTCAGGCTGGAGTGTAAGAATATGTTGAACAATTGGTTTGATTTCATAGCAGAACTCAAATGATTTTACACTGTGCACCTACGGCCCCATAAAGTCTCCCTGAAGTTTTTACAATGTTTATTTGAATATTTAACATTCAGCAATGCAACACTGTTTTACAACTTTCCTGCTTGACTTAGTGCTTGCTGTTTTATTTTGGCTACTATATTGCCAGGAGGTTTTCTTTGCACAGAGTTACTTCACTAAAGAAATAAAGATGTATTTCAACTGCAACAACCTGGAGTGAGAATAATTTTTCTCTTTTTCTACCTTGTTCCCTTTAAAAAATAATCTTGAATTGCTTGAAAACAGAAGCAAGTAAAACCACAGATTCCTGCCTTGTGAGAAGCATTCAGTTAAACGTACTTCAGACTTGCTTTTCATATTGAAGGTTAAACTAATTACCAAGTAATGAATACATATAATGTAATCCATTATTAGGTATCAAAAACTTTTCTTAAACTTCAGTGACAATCTTCTGCAACTAGGTTGCTAATAATTAACAGTGTGACACTATCTATTGTTTCTTTATACCTCTTTATACCTCTTTACTAGCCTCAAGAATAAGGCAGCTGTCAGGCTTACATCTTCCTGAAGGGGTAGAGTGTGTACAAAACTGATTTACTAAGTTCCAGCACTTATGGTTTCAAATGAAATGAGCCCTCTGTTAATAACACACATTAAATCCTTTGTAAGTTTAAGTACTCTTAGTGTTTGTAGGTTGAGTTTTTTAACACTTCTCCATAGTTATGTATTTTACTGCACACAGCTTGACCTGATATTTCAAATAGTAGGGAAACCAAGCTTAAACTCACACTGGCACCTGCTGCATAATCCCAACATGGAATATTTTAAACCTTAAGATAGAAAAGAAATCCCCAAATCTACTGGCCATAATCCACAAAGAGTTCTGGTACCACCCACATGCAAGGGCAAAGGTGCTCTGGCAAGAGGGGATGAACTATTATCCTTCTAGGACTGATGCAAGCAAGATAACATTGAACAATCCTGAATCATCTCTAAGTGGAACCCATGGCTTAGTCCCACCAGCAGAAGCAGGTTAGGGAAATAGGCAGCCACCTCCATCTTCCTCCTCTCCCCCCCTGAGCTCAGTACAACAGTTATCACTGGGGACTGAAAGCCTCTACATAGATAGACTTAGAGATGTAAAAAATTTACTTTAATACTCTTCTTGTAGAGGATTTTCCCGAGCCTGAGAATGTTCATTCAAACACAGACTGGCAAGAGCCACTCTTCTTGATTCATTCATGTATTTCAATGCAACCTTTGGACAAAAATCCTGCCCCTGTCTCTGCTGCTGGGTGAGCTTTCCCTCACACCCCTGTGTCATGATTTGCCTTTCAAAGTCTGGTCTCCTGTTTTGAATTTCTTTTCCAGGTTCGCTGCTGTTTTTGCAGAGGGGCTGCAAGATGAGAAATACCATCCCCTCTGTGCTACCTTTGCTTACCAATAGTTTGAACCATCTGATGCTTCCCAACATCAAATATGCACCACAGCGGGAAGTATGAGACAGAAATATGGGAAGTGCAAACCTACTCTGCAGTAATATCATCAAGAATATGTCTAAACACATAACTATACCTCATCGGTATAACACAAGCTCACTCTTTCTTGTGTTATTTCATGATTTACCTCAGATAGGACAGGGACTTTCTGAGAAGAGCAATGAGGTTTCCCCAGACTGCAGCTCTCCAGTCACCTTCAACTTCTTTCAGTGTCAAGAGGTACAAAAATGCCAAAGAAGTTGAATTTGTAGAGAAAATGGAAAGGGAGAATTCAGCTTAGCTGCACTACTCTTTTGTACTTTGGAAATGATTAATGGATTTGCTGGGGCTGTTTACAGAAATGTTTAACTGTATTAAAGTCTCTTAAGAAAGTGCTAAATTTAAATTGATCAGAAATCCAAATATTAATCCTGTGGTAAGGACAAAAACAATGTTAGGGAATTCAGTGGGCTTAATTTGAACACAGTGAGTCTGAAACCATAAAAGACACTGCCAGCCAAGATGATCTGCAGCTTCACTGGCCTGAAATGGGGACATTTTTAATTAGCTACAGCCAGAGATTGGGGGGAAAAAATCAACTTGACCAAGTACCAGGGGATGGAGTACCCTCCCTCCAGGAGTGGTCAGAGCGTCACATGCTGAACAATCCCAAGCAGCAGCTAAAGGCAGTCCAGAGCTTTTTGGAGACAAACTGCAAGGAAAGCACAGGCTGTGTCATTGCTCCTTGCATTAGGCCATCGGGGAGAGGAGACTACTGACAAAGAAACCTTCCTCCTCCTGATCATAGGCAACAACAGAACCTTAGACTTAAGAGAGCTGATAGTCTTGCAAGTATCAATTACACATGAAAAATACATTTTTGCAACTGCTTCTCCTTACGTAATTCATTATTAACACTGCTGCCATGTTCACTGTAACACAAGAGAGAAACAATTTCATTAGACTGATTGAGGCATGAAAAACAAAACAGTCGATCCTACAAGCAGAAGTTAAAGGTTGCCACTCTGTTGCTCAAAGTGTTTGAGAAGATACCAAATGAATTCTTGGTTTTGATGAGTGTTAGTGCTCTGAGAACTCAGTGCACAAGTCATTAGTTAATATAAGTTTAGCTTCAGGCATGTACTTAAGGATACAGTATTCAAGATTGTGGTCATCATACAATGCAAAATAAAGCTAAACGAAAAGCTGGCCCAATGCATTTTTAATAATGATACATAATAAAAATAAACCATGGGATTAAACAGAGAGATCTATAGGGAAAAGTCTAGAAGAAAAAAAGAAAGCCTAGAAGGAATCTCCACAGTACTTCTGAACCAGGACACTCAACAACTGATCGTCAGTGATTCCTACAGGAGTACTAAAAGCCAAGGAGGACCTGTTGTCCTTCTGTGCTCCAGGAACTCGTTCACACTTTGGAGCTCCCAGTGACAGTGACAAAAAAGGGTAAGCCAGCCCTGACCTATCTGAGATGATTAAACATTCCCACACTTGCTGCTTTTGGTGTGTTAGGGAAGGCACATCATTGCTCTCTATTCCTGCTGTTTGCTTCCTCTTCTGAGTTCCAGCTTTTGTTTTCATTTGAAACAAAAAAACTGTTTTTCCAGCAAGTCTAGCTACATCTTACAGAAAAAAAAAGAACCCAAAACCTCTAAGGTGAAAAGAAAAACAGCTTATTCTTTGCTAAACATTTCCATCCTTTAGAAACCTGTGGTTTAGAAGCTAAGTCACATCCCAAAAGCACCAATATCTCTGTTCTCCTGTTTATTAAAACACTAGTTTTAATACTCTAGTTTCCAAATCTCAGGGGCAGTGCTTGGCCTCTGGACATTTTGTTTCCTAGCTCTGGTGATTTTCATTTAGCACTGGCACACTCAACTTATTCACACCCTCCAGTCAGCCTTCTCATCCACCTACTGAGCACACACTCAACCTCTGAAGTCAGTGCAAGACTTCAGCCAACCACAGTCACTCAATTTTTTGTTAATGCTCACACTGGATGCAGCACTGCTCAACTGTCTTGATCATCACTGGGGAAAGAAGAGTTAAAGGTTTACCTCGAAAGGAAACAGGATCATTAAAGGGCAGGAACCTATTCCATCTGCCTCCTGTAAGAGACAAAAAAGCTACAGGCTCCAAGTTATGCCATTAGTAGCTTCCCCAATCCCAGGAAACCTCAGTCCTCCAGGCTCATTACAACCTCCAGGCTGTCAGGGAAATCCAGACTCACCGGTGTGAAATTGTACTCGGTCAGGCGTGCCCAAGGTTAACCACCACAAATAGTTCCCTTTTCAAAAGCAATCTCATTGATGGCTGCATGGAGCAGTTGGGTTTAATTTGACAAATGACCACATGTAACTTCATTGGTGCTCCGTATCTACGGAACAATAGTAAGTGCCTGAAGCAACCAAAACATTTGGAGAATTTAGTTACAAGAGGAGCAAACACAAAGATTCAGGACATGCAGGTTGCAAACGGTTCTGCTGCCACACTCTTCCCATGGCAGCCATGGCCCTGTGTTCTTCTCCCAGCAGCTTCCCAGGTCAGTGATGGAATCACCACTCTCTGCCAGGATTACAGCCTCCTGATTGCCTGGCCCTTCTCTGAATCTGTCAGAGGTTCAGCTGAGAGGGCATCCACCCAGCAAAATTTCAGCCCCTCAGTCCATCAGTTCATGATGGACAACCCCATAAATACTTGAGAATTTTAACCAAACCTGACCCCTTGGCCCATGTGAAGTTCAAAGGGACTGTAGAACCTTTTACAGAGACAACAGAGTGCTGCCCACCTGAGCCCCACCAGCAGCACCTGGAGGGCAGGAGGATGCCTGGGTCAGTGTGTGGGCCACCAGGACTGCCCTGGGCTGGCCACAGCTGCTTCCAGCTGGGTCAGGAAGAGCTCCCAGTCTCAGTTGAGGAGAGCAGGGACAGCTGCCCTGTGGGAAGGGGACTGCGCTTTCACACCCTACAGAAAGTGTGTGTGAGAGACAGCACCACAGGTCACTACTGGGTGACTCTCCTGAGAAGGGTCTACTCAAGTCAACCCTGAATTCTGAACTCAATGCCAGAGTAAGAACTTTGGCACTGTCCAGCTCCTCTTAACCAAACAACAAAAGTAATCAGCATAATTCAGAAAAATACCTTGCAAACAGATGAAAAAGTCTAGCCTTTCTGCACCATGTTTTTAAAGTCAGTTTATTGTTGTCTTAAACTGGGCAAGTAGTATCCCGTTTCAGAGCAGCACCTTTTCTGGCACTGCTTATCATTAACAAGCATATGTATGGCTAACTGAGTATTCCTCTATTCCAGCCAACAGACCACAATATCCCCCCCAAAACCAGGAGCTGTTTATGTATCCTCGTTATAATGCCAACAACAGTTTGAGTATCTTCTGCTTTGAATATTGCACTTACGTGAACACTTTTCTTAGAGAAAACCCCCCTGCAACCTAGTTCCTTAAAACAATCACTGCATTTGTGTGGCTTTAAACACTCTATACTCCTACCAAAGAACACAGGCCACCCATCTTTAAAGCAACTTGCATAAGCACAAAGCATGATCACATTTCTACAGTTTACCAGCATACTTCAATTGCTGCTTTTGCAGCTCATTATTTCTTTTACAGTTTGCCAAAAAAGCACTGAGACTGGTAGGGGAGGATTGACAGACATGTACGACAGCAACATCCACTGCCAGCGTTTCAGAGTCAGTTCAGAAAGCACTTCAAAAGATACAACTTTGTTGCACAAATAAATAAGTGACACATTTTCTCTGTAAAAGCTGAGGAAAGCAATGTCAAGACAGAACCACAACTATCTGACTTTTCCAAGACTGTGTACATTTGTTAGCAAACTAAACCAAGGACGGGTTTTGCGTTTTGCAGAGATATATAATGACAGAGGGGGCAAGATGTTAGCAACACATTTCAATTATTACAGAGAATTGAAAGTATGTTTAAGTTACTTCTGACCAGGAGACTGAAACCTCAATGAGCATTTTCTTAAGAACTCTGTTGAGTTTTCTGCCACTGTATACAAGGCTTAAGTGAAAAAGCAGACAAAACCAGAGTTTTTTAACAACTATGCTCATAGCTGTGAGCATTGATAACTTCCTACAGCCCTCCTCTACCAACTTAATGTATATAAATAGGTGTTACATGCAGAAAGAGAAATAGGCACGTATTTGTTGCAATAAATAGCATGACTTACGAATTTCAGAGTTCTTCAAAAGCACCAAGTCGGAAACTTTCCCCCACCTTGGAAAAAAATCCTTGTTAATGGGACTGCCTTGTAGCCTTGCTGATACCCATCTCCTTCAGCTGAGGTCTGCAGCAACTAGGCAGTATGGAAGGTACAACCTTTCCCATGCCTCTTTCACCTCCAGCTGAATTTCATAGTATGAAATCCAAACATATCCATCTCTGCTAGAAAAATATAACTGGACTGCCAGCTCACTTCACAGA
Organism: Sakesphorus luctuosus; assembly: GCA_013396695.1. Taxonomy (NCBI): domain Eukaryota; kingdom Metazoa; phylum Chordata; class Aves; order Passeriformes; family Thamnophilidae; genus Sakesphorus; species Sakesphorus luctuosus. The sequence continues at coordinate 234,480 of VWZD01003731.1, forward strand.
CTAGACGAGCCTTCTGACAGGAATGTATTCAGGTCATTGATCCCAGAGCAATCTATTTTCTATTTAAGCAGAAAATTAATTTATTAAGAATAAGAAATAAGCCTTGATTTGACTATATTTACTTCTCCCTACATTACAAATCTGTAAGTGTTAAAAGCACCGACATTCACAGATAACCTGGTGCCCAGAGAGAGCCCTCAGGACTGGAAATCCTCTTGCCTGTGGTCAGCTGTCCTGAACCCACTGCCTGTGGGACTGTCACTGAAGCTCCCTTTGATCTCACCACTTTGATACTCCCAGCCCCAAAGAGCTGACTTTCCTCATAATTGTACACAGTGGAACAAAATTGCTTCCACAGAGAACAAAAGACGGATCGTTGTCACAGGAGACTCCTCCTGGAGGGAACATCTCCAAGAAGGGGCAGAGGGAGAATCCAGGGAACTACAGGCCTGTCTATCTGACCTCAGTGCTGGGAAAGGTCTTTTCCAACTTAAACAATTCTATGATTCTAAATGCTTCACAGGAAAGGAAAATGGTTTTGCTTCTGAAATTAATGTAGTAATACTAACAGAATTAATTCAGTCAAGGAGGAAACCCTGCTACAGGAATTAAATAACCAAATACTAACCAGTGAACTGTAGTAAATGCACTTGTATTTCAAAGAGTTACAGGTTACAAACCTCAAATGTCTCTCTGAGATACACTGGGAAAGATTCAAAATGCATTTAATTCTCTACCAATCAATTCTTGAAAATTGGAGCTAAGAGTGACCCCAGTCATTTGCTAAATAAAGTTTTAGTCAGTTCAGGCAAAGCCCACTGATGTGACAAACAAGCCACCTTCTCCCTGGGCTGATCTGAAAAGGAGGCACTTCTGTGAGCTGGGGTCTGGTTTTACCATTCCTGTGTACTGTAAGGATCACCTGCTTTAACTGTCTTTTCCTTCTGGCTGCTCCAGAGCAGAATGTCCAACTGGGTTATAAACAACTTGGACTCTAAAAGCCATTTTCATATAACAGAACCAGATATCGAAAAGGTGAACAGTGTCTTTCTTACCACATTGGGCCTGTTGTAACATCCACCAGGCTCTGCCTCTCACATACAGTAGCCTTGACCCAATGGCAGAATTGTCACTCAGATTTCTTAAATTCAGAGAGCTCAGCAAGTACCATAACATAGTATATTAGTGGCAAAAAAGAATCTCTGATGGCACAGCTGGGCCACAGCTAAGACTTCAGAAATGTTAACTGCAGTTTCCCTAAATACAACATCCAATATGCTGTCCTGTAATTAATGGCCTTATCTGCTTACAAATGTGTTACAACTATTTTTGCAACTAATCTCTCAAATCCAAGAAAAATAGGTATTCTGTACATACAGATACTCTGGTTGGTATCTTTGGATCCCCAAGTATACCATCTGTATCAGAGGAGCTTCAAGTACTAGATCTGAACATATTGCAAATTTTCTTACCAGATGCTACATATATATACTTGCACATAGATAAGCCCAAATTAAAAACAAGGGTGTTTAATAAAAACACCAAATAAGTATCTCCCCAAAAGGCTGCTCTAGAGTTCAGGACGGCTTTGCCTGCTGCAGGGAAGGAAGAGCCAAAAGCAAGCTGGAATCTCTTGAGGACAGACCTCAATGCCCAGGGTCTGCGCACGTGATGAGGCCACAGCATCATGAGCAGCCTGTGCAGAGAAAAATCAGGTTTGACCAAGGAACAGCTTTGTTTTACTTTACTCTGCTCCCTACAGGAAAGACCCTTGGCACATGATGAGAATAACAAGTAGTTCAGAGTACAGAGTAAGAGCTGAGCTGTTGCTGCCATGTCCTTCAGCTTCTCCCAGGGGCAGCAGTCAGAGAGACAGAGCTGAAGGCACAGGGCAGTGTAAACTCCAGGGCACTGCATGTCTCCAGCCACACCTCAGTGCTGTGGCCTGAGCAGGTCACTTGTCCCCTCGATGCCGACACTTGCAGGGAACTTTTGTTTTAAAGTAACATCTGTGATCCTAACAGTGATTCACACCTGATTCTGCTCTTGATAATCCCACCATGCTTTCTGGTCATAGAATCATAGAATGGATTGGGTTGGAAAAGACCTCACAGATCATCAAGTCCAACCCTTGGGCCAACTCCAGTCCCTTTACCAGATCATGGCACTCAATGCCACGGCCAAGCTCAGTTTAAAAAACTCTAGGGATGGGGAATCCACCCCCTCTCTGGGCAGGCCATTCCAGTGCCCGATTCCCTCTTCCTTCTTGCAAGGCACATTGTCCTGTATCCATGCAGCATTTCTGTCTGGAGTGTGGTTTCCTTCAGGAGGTGTTCTGGGTGTAAATGAACCTTAGCAAAGCAAAGCTTTGAAATACATTTCTTAAGAGAGTATCAGAGTTCAGAGCAACACTAAGCCCAACACACCTGTAATATTTCTAATTCAATCTCTCCAATCACTTTGTAGCCTTGCAGAATATCTTAGTTACAACCTACTTCAAACTAGGCCAAGAAGCCTAAAATCCTTACTGGATTACTGGATATTCCATTAAGCAAGAGACATAGGACATTTCCCTGATAATACTATGCATTTGTTCCAAAGGATTAACTTCATTTCAGTAACTCCCCAGTTCAACTGCCTCAAGGGAATACTTATTTCCTGCACTTTGAATCAAGGGCATTTATCTGGCATTCTATATTACTGAACAAGAGCAAGTTGAAAAACAGTGAATACCTCAAATTTTGCTCACATGTGCTACAGATAGGGACTTTTGCAAAGACAAGTAGGAAGCCATGGATCTGTTGCAGACAAGCATCCTATCATCTACAGCAGCTCTCCAGACTTCAGCCCCTTGCCATGTTGTTAAAATGTGTTGACAATAGGATAATGCAACCCCCCCTATTTTTAACACTCTCGCCACATGTTAGAGGTGCTCTCTCCTCTGAGCTTGATTTGTGTTTACTTCATGTGGGAAAAACCTTTTCTCATACTGGCAAACTGAAAAGGACAATTTTTGCTCTACTGGGTAAAATACCTTGGACAAAAAAAGGCACTATGTGGTATTATTATGTGTGCACATATGTAAATATACCATTAGGCCTGAGTAAACACACTCATGGCTAAGCATCCCAGAGAAAGCAGATGGGCAGTTCAGGGGAGAGACATCTAATGCTTAGGAATGGAAAAATCATCTGCAAAAACATCTCTTGATACCCTTAGTCCTTGATTCCTCCTTGGGGAGAAGAAGTCAGAATGTAAATTCCATATGCTATTTTTAGTAAACGCACAGAATCACATAATCTACCAAGTTGGAAGGGACCCACAAGGGCCACTGAGTCCAACTCCTGGCCCTGCACAGGCCCATCCCCAAGAGTCACACCACATGCCCAAGAGAATCATCCAAACCCTCCTGGAGCTCTGTCAGCCTTGGGGCTGTGCCCACTGCCCTGAGGAGCCTGTTCAGTGCCCAACCACCTTCTGGGGGAACAACCTTTTTCTGACATCCAACCTAACCCTGCCCTGACACACCTTCAGGCCATTCCCTGGGCCCTATCCCTGATCCCCGCAGAGCAGATATCAGTGCCTGCCCCTCCTCAGGGAGTTGTACCTGCACCGAGGTCTCCCCTCAGTCTCCTCCAGCTGAACACACCAAGTGCCCTCAGCTGCTCCTCACACGTTCCTCTCAAGGCCCTTCACCATCTCCATTGTTCTCCTTTGGACACTCTCTAATGGCTTAATGTCTGTCTTATATTGTGGCACCCAAAACACTGAGAAAAAAACCCAACCCAAACAAATTGTACCAAAACTGGTGACTAGAAGCACAATCAGTAGAATAACTAATGCTTTAATTTCACAGAATTATAGAATGAGTTGGGTTGGAAAGGAACTTAAAGATCTTTTAGTTCCAACCCCCCTGTCATGGACAGGGACAACTTCCACTATCCCAGGTTGCTCCCAAGCCCCATCCAACCTTCCGTGGACACTTCCAGGGATGGGACAGCCACAGCTTCTCTGAGAACCCCGTGCCAGGTCCTGCCCACCCTCATAGCAACATTTGTCTTTCCTAATATCTGGAAGAGACCTATGCAGTGTGATGGAACAAACTAAAACAACATTTACAGTCATGTAATTTCTGAGGAAAATGGAGGTTATTTCAAACAGACTACAGGAATTACAGAAACATACAGCTGAAGAAAAAAAATCAAACGAGAATAGCATCAGGCAAACATGAAACCCATAGAAGCAGAATTTTCAGATGCAGTTACATTTACAGCAAGGTACAAAGCAAAACTGGGCAGTGATCAGCATTCAACCTTCTAATTATGTTTGAAATTTAATGGGAATAGTCTCCAGGGTATCCCAGCTGGATAGAGGAAAGTCCCTTCCAACTGAGGATACTCTATTATTCTATGATATATAATAAATTTGGATCTAACCCAAGCTGTGGATCAGTGAAGGAAGAGGAATGTTGAAAAATGTCTTAGCAAACACATAAAACCAACTTGGCATGGATCCTAGAGGGAGGAGGGAAAGGAAAAACAAAGCCACACAACACACATGTTCTAATCCTGCTGGCAAGGGGTTCCAATACCAGTCTGATTCCACCAAGGTCTTGACCCAGAGGAACAGTGGAATAGGGAGCACCAGACCCAGGAAAAGAGAAGTGTGCATATCACAGTTCTAACTGCATTGTTTTTTTTTTCTATAACAGTTAGATCTGCATTAACAACAATTTCACTCTCAAGATTTCACTTACAGCAACAAAAAATCCTTGCCTTTCCTTAGTAGATGGTGCTTTCTCTGTGCCCATAAACAAGATTTTGAACATTAGATAGAAACAGCAGAAGTCTCAGACAGTAACAAAGTAAAAGAACAAACCAAACCAATTCCTCTTTATAACTGTTGTGCAACTTTCACTATTAGGCCAGAGTTGGTCATAGTATTTTCTTCTTTTCAGAAGTGTGTAATTGAAAGAAACTGCAATATCCTCTCATACCTCGTGTCATCCAACCATCCCTAAATCAATGTAGACAAAACCTTTTCTAGACTCCTTTCAGTTTCCTGTGAGATTGGAGAAATTTTCTTAGAAAGGAGGATGAATATACACAGATTTGTCAAATGGCAGGATAGGAAAATACCAGCAAGGCATATAAACAACAACGAAGAAACTTAGGCTAACCCAAGTGTACAACCAGAATGAAGAAATAAGGAGGGATAGCAAACAAAGCTTTTTGACAAAGGAAAAGCATTTGGAGCTCCCAAGAAAACTGCTGTGATCTCTGTTCCTCGAGAGTTTTGAAGCTGGATGCAATAAAATGCAAGAGAACCATCTTGCATTGGCAAGGAAACCAATGATATGGTCTATCCTCTCTATTCCTATTTCTTTGAATCATTGCATCCAGACATTGAACTGAGATCCTGCGTGTTCACTGAATGCTGGAAATGTTCTGCTTTTCTGCAGCACTACTTGAACATAAATTCTACCTCTGCTGTACTCATGGGCGGGAGAACTGGGACCTGCACCACATCAGCATTAGAAAACACGGCGACATTCTGGCTCTCAAACTGCTGTGCTGTCACCCCTTGACTGGTCACACTTCAACAGTCAAGAGCTGTAAATTTACAACTCCAGGTTAGGCTTCCAAACATTTGCTGTGGTTTGCCTGAGTAAAATCCAAGCTGTTTGCTACAGAATCAGAGTGCCAGAAGGACTCTCATGCCCAGTAGACATGGCAGCAACTGTTCCATTGAACAAAATTCCCAGGAAAGTTTTGTTGACTTTCTACAAGTGGTATGTACAAATAAATCAACTCTATTTTTAATTATACAGCAACTACAGCAGTTCTTGAGACAGCAAACAGTAATTTTACATTTCTCTACAGAAATCTTATCTCAAGAACCATATGTTGGCATGGAAGATCCTTCATTAAGTAACCAAAAAAAAGGTCCAAATTAAAATTCAATCATGAGCTGCGTTCTCTGCTTAAATGATCATTAACTAAGTTACCATCTGATAATTCACCCAGCTAATTCAGACCTCTCAGCTAAACATATAAAAGAGCCTCTTTGTTGAGGAAGACAAAGGAAAAAGATAAAGCATGACGAAGAACTTCAGAATTGGAAACAGTTCAAAACTGTTGAGAGAACCTCAAATCTAGTTTTTTCCCTTAATAGCTATAGGATCAGATTTTGTTTAAGAACTAAACCGAGTCTTTCTTGATGAAATTTGAGGTAGCAGCTGAGATACATCAGGCACTGAATTTAATGACCCAAAGCAAGTAAAGACTTTTTCACTTGTGTTTAATAAAATTCTATTTCTTTATAATGAGCATAATTTAAATCTTGATATGCTTGAAAAAATAAATCAAGAAATATTGTAAAAATTGTGTCAGACGTATCAACCCAAAAGGTCATCCTTAATGAATCTATTGAAAAAGCAGTTTAACACCATTTATTGCCACCATGACAAATATGACAGGTTTGCAAATGAACACATTGGATACATAATGTTATCATCCATGTTCTGTCAGGTCCTTCTGTGACTAATCAAAATGCAGCTTTGACTGCTGTGACTAACAAATAATCCTGGCTAATAAAATTTCTGTATCTTGTAATTATGGCAGTGTGAACACCATCTTAATTACAGAGCCTCACCCATCAGTCAGTGATGAGCAACACTTGTAAAGGTTCACCAGCAGAAGCAAAAAGACTCAGTTGCCACTCAGAGACTCAGAGAGACGATCAGCAAAGCTCAGGAACTTCAATTCATGGAACGTATAACCATGGTCATAAATCAGTATCAAATTTTGGAGTGCAAAGTGTGCTCAGACCTGACTTCCAGTTGTCCATGGTGGGAGCCACCACGCTGCCTTTGTTGGGATGGACACAGCAATACCCCATAGTACTTGGGAAGAGAGAAAACAGTTACTGGGATACACAACCAGTGTTCCAATTGGAGACTTTTAGCATTGGGAGCGCCCCTGCAAGGCCATGTATTATCCTGCTTGCAGAGATACTGCACCCTGTGATGGAAGTGATCCAGACACGGGCAGGAAAACTATGGCATTCAGGCCTTGGAAGACTTACCTGACACAGAATGAATGGTACCAACAAGCTCTTCCTCCAGCTGCCATCCAAACTCAATTTGTTCATGACAACATGCTGGAGTCCCTCAGTTTGAGCTAATACTGGGAAAGTCTCACAACATATTGAAAAGTTATTTGTGAGGTGGAGGGTGAGTTTTACACACAATCGTTCTGAAATCTCAAACTTCTCCACATTCTTTGCCACTAATTCTAATACTCTTGAAATTTAGTGAACCTTTGCTGCTCATGAACAGTACAGGGAAATAAACTGTTGCTTTCAGTGTGGGATATAATGACTAACCAGCAGCTTTTTTATTTCTTTGGCAAACATGTTTCTTAAATCACATTTCCTAATAATGTAAAGGCAAGAGCCAGAAGAGTTGAGTCATTGTTTGCTTCCCCTAACTAGGAACTGGAAGAGAGGAAAGAAGGTGTCTCTCCTCCATTCCCTGGCCCTACACAGCAGACTGGGCATTGATCAGGCCAGTGCCACCACTGTACTTGTTAGTTTGAAAAGTGCTGCTGTTCCAGTGCTAATATTAAGTATTCCTCCAGAGGACTGAACAGATTTTATAATAACAAAGATGAAGAAAAGGGAGTCTCTGCCTCTGCAGAAACCACAGACTTCAGGATCTGACAACACACCAAGTTCCAAAAACCAGAGTAGCATTACCATGCAGACCAATACACAGCCCAAGCTCCTGAGCGTGAGGGCAATACTAAAACCGAACCCACTTCATTACCTGCTCATCAAAGCCAGAAAACAAGACAAAAAACCTGGAGATTTGAAGACACAGACGCAGGGACAGTGACCTCAGCAGGAGCATGAATGGCAGGAGGGCACCAAGACTGCAGAGAACTAAGGCTGGACATGCAAACTGCTTCACTTTTATTATCATCCAAGGGGGGAAAGCAGAATGAAAGCAGATAAAAATTGTAGTGTATGCCATCAGGGTAGTGAAGGTCAAACTCAGCAAGAGACAATGCATTCTAATGAATATTTCCTTCAACTCTTGGAAGATCAGATTCAGTACAGCTCTAAATCTCACCGATACATTAAACTGCTCCAAAAAAAAGAATTTATCAGACATACAAACTGTAGAAATATCTTACTTTGTCCTAGCAGAGATTCTCAAGTGAAAATGTAAAAAAAGGCCTTAGGACAGGTGTCTATAACCAGAAAAAACCAGTTATCCTACGGAACGGGAACCATCACTGCAAGGAAACAGAGTTAACTGTCAATACTATTCCCATAGGAAATAAAAAAGTCTTCAAATTTGTGTTGACACACAAGTACAGTCTTCTGCTAAAGATCAGACCTGCTCATTTGAAAGCCAATGTATCTAGCAGGATGGAACAGATCCCTGTGCAAGTGGATTAGGAAGCCCACTGAATATCAAATGAGAGAGGGTTTACATGCATTTATTTGGTACACACACGTGTGTTTACACCAGTACAGCTGGCTCACTGCTCACATTGTTGTTTCAAGGTCAGTGCTCAGCACCTTGCAAGACCAGAGCCAAAGAGGTAGATACACATAAAATGAACTGTTAAGAACTTTAAACAATCTTAAAACAGTGTAAAACAAGCACACAATAAAAAAAATAAAAAAAAAAAGCCAAACCAAACAGCAGAAAGCCCCCCCATAACCCCAGATGCACAAAAATTAATTCCCGTGTCCTCATGTTTTCACTGCTCCTGCCTTTGCTCCATTGGATGTGGGGCAGTGACGTGGAGGGCAGGGATTTATATTTAGGAAAGAGCTCTAACTAAGTGTCCAGCTTTGCACTGCAATGAGCATGCACTGTGGTGTTGTGTGTAACACACCTCATACCGCAAACCTGCTGCAATGGGCTCAACACCCTGGTTGTGACAGGAAGAGAAAGAACAGAGTCTCAATTCACCAGCACCTTGTCCCTTTTTCAAGTGTTTGTGAGGAACATCTGTGGGCTAAAAGTTTCCAGGCCTTTCTGCCATACAGACCTGCTGTCAGTTTAGGACACTGCAGAAGGCAACAGGCTGGAACTCGCATTTGTGAGTTATATTACTAAGCCAATTAACATTTAAATAGCTCAGTTTTATGATGCTAGAGCAGACAGGAATCTGGTGCAGGAAAATTCTCCTGGTTTTTCAGCTGCCAGTGTTTCCCTTTTTAAGGCAGTCAGGCATATTTCACCTTCAGGTATCACAGTTCCAACATAGCATAACTCAAAAAGAGAGTTTAAAGGGCTTGTGAAACCAACACTTCTAATTCCTAAAAAAAAAAAATCACGGAAAGTTTTCCAGATTGTGTTCCAGTAAAACTGATGCCTTGCAAGGATCAGTCTGCAGAAGAGGACATAAGAGTGATTAATGGATGAGAACACACTGTGAGCATAATAGCTGATAATGCCTGTTCACAACAAAAACCCCAATGAATTTAAGTTGCATGCAGCACACACAGTATTGCCTTCTCTTAATATTGCTATAAAATATGCTGTAGGTCTTCCAAGTCACAGACTGTGAAGATGGACAGAAGGAAGGAAAGTGTGAGGTAAGTACACATGACCACACTATATATTATTTCTCTGTGACCATGCCACAACAAATTGAACCTACTGTGACTTGCACAGAGGAAAAATCACCCAAAAATTCACAGGCAGACATCTATGTACTGTTACCCACACACTGAGCGTATTCTGCCATTTCAGCATTTAGTTATTTTAATCTTCCCTTCACACTTTCAGCCTTTACCACAATCTGCCTTCAGGGTGGGGCCATAATCAGAGCAGCTATGAAATAAACATTTCTTTTCATATTGAACTGTTTTAATCTCATTTAATTTTTCCTTCTTCACTACAGCACAGACCTTCAGCAGTTAGTCCTTGGTTTAAAAGCAGGCAGCCATGTCAGACAATTAGCAAAAGGTCTACCTGAGGGCTTTCCTGGCTAATTTACAGCTTGACTGACCTATAAAAAATTATAGGGAAATAAGTCTATGGTACCTCAAAGTAATGGTTGTTTGTTCAGTTCAGCACTACTTAATTACTTTTCCTTTAGTTCAAAGTGAAAAGGAAATAATTTATCCTTCAAAAGAAAGTATGAGGACAAAAAGTGTGAAATTCTTAGTATGTTAAAAAAGCAATATCTGCAAAAACCCCTCATCTCTCTTCCATTTTATACACATAGGATAGTTTCCTTTCTAAGTAGGGTTCAGGACTCTAATGAGTCTAATTACACACAAATAAATGGGATTATGCCTTAAAAGGTGGATAGGTTTGTCCTTAACATGTGGCTGTTTGGGACAGCAATCCTCACTGGATTCCATTATGTGGTTACTGACAGCCATAAAGGAGGCCTGAAACCAATTCAGGACATCACATATAGGTATTTGAACAAGTTTCAAACCTAGAAGACTATAGAAACCTAAAATTATTTTAACTCTAAAAAGCCTCTTTTCCCATTTCTATCACAATTAGCAAATAAAATAAATATATAGTGACATTTGCCTGAGTGCATTAAAAATCCATCTTTTTGTCTTGGGGTTCCTTAACCTTAAGAGACCATATGGGGCTCAGGGCTTACAGTGGGCTACTGAGCACTGCCTGCTTTGCTGGGTTCTTTTCCTCTTTTAGTGTTGGTTTTCAGACCACAGAATAAACCTACAGCTGCACTGGAAACACGCACATGTGTATATGTGTGTGTATATACACACAGACACACACACACATATATATATACATTAGCCAGTGAGGTGAGCTCAAAATGTAAATTTTAAATGTGAATTTGCACAATAGGAAACTGGAATAAAAGACTCTCTAGCTCATACAGTGATATCTTTATTGGAAAGAAATCTTTTCCATAAGGGCCTTGGAGATAATTCCAGAGGGCTGTAAATGCTGCATCTAACCCCAGAATGGCCATGGTACAGAGCAACAGAGCAAGAGGTGGAGTAATACAATCTTTAGCAAATCCAGGAGAAACAGATGTTAGCAGGGACAAGATCTAGTCTCTAATTTGTAAGCTGTACTAACTTTGCCATCTGTACTGGTTTAGAGGTAAACCAGCAGGAGAAATGAGCTCAACACGAGAGAGATTGTAAGTCAGAGCTACAATTTAATAATAATACTATGGTAAATACACTGACACAAAAGGGAAATTGCTTCCAACTCCCAGAACCCAGCTGTGTAACCCAGTGCCCTGGGGCACAAACCCAAAGGGGTTTGTTAGCCTTATGCTGAGCCCCGTGTGGCTTCCCCAAGTCCAAAGCAAAAGGAAGTGACAAACCCGTTGGTGCAGGTGATGGCTGGTCCAGAGTGGTGGTCTCCTCCTGTCGAGGTCCTGCTGCTCCTCTGGGTCCAACGAAAAGGTTCCTGTGGTCTTCTTACCTACCCCTTTTTGTACCGTCAGGGAGCATCCAGTCCCTCCCCCGGGGCGGGGACTCACACAATGGGTGATTAACTCTGTGAGTCATGGGTATTTTTGAACTGTTGATGGCCCATTAGCACCTACGCCCCCTCAGGCTGGGAGTGGAGGTGCTAACGACTCCCTGGGAAGCTGCTGCAAATGGGCCATTGACCTTGGGAATGAATAGAGGGGGTAGAATACACAGCTTTGATCACCCCCACACAGTGACAACTGGTCCCATCTGCTGAACTAGGATACCATCTCTCCAGCTCCCAAACATACTTTTCTGTCCCCAAAAGCAAAGCATTCCTGGTGCATATCAGGGAAATAAAACCTCTCTGTTAGTGAAGCTGAATGATTAAGCTGAGATACCATCTGGTCAGAGATGTTCTGTCCAGACTTCATTTCCTAACTAATTGACTTTGCCCATTTGGTCAACACACTTCTCCCTTTTCCTGCAGTTGGAATGACCTGGTTTACCCCAGAAACATTTTTTCCAAAGTGAATTTCCAAGTGAAACTACTCTGTGCCATGAATATTTGTGCACTTTTCCAATGCAGGCAGAGGGAAACACCAGTGCACAACCTCTGGATTCCCCAGTACAGCACGGGATGCAGAGTTTGCCAGCAACCCACAGAATGGTATTTACTGAATTCATTGAAGAGAAGGCAAAGGGCATTACAAAACTCATTGATATCCCTAAAGCAGAGAGAGGATTAATTTATTTAATAGATTGCTGACTTACTAACTTACACCTGATTCTAAGTGCTTCCTCTTTCCTTCACCAACTCCTGTTAGCTGGAACATTCCTGCTTCTCTGCCTTATTTGAGCTGCAGTTACTGGCTTTTGTTTGGTTGTGCTGGTGGGGTTTTTACAACTCTTTTTTTAGAAGCAGTTTTTGCCCTGTCAATGCAAATTCTGCAGTTATGGAGAACTAACAGGCTGGGGAAGGGCATTTGGAGAGGGGCCAACAGCCACCTTCAGACCATGGATAACACCTTTACAGCTATCATTGAGCTTTGGTTTGCTGTTTAAAGAAAGTTACTGAAAGACTGTGCCCCCTTTCCCTCCTCAGTCTACCCTCTGATTTTCAAGACTTACTCAAACAACACCAGAGGAATCAAAGATAACTTGGTTCCTGAGAGTTTTATCAGGACTGATGGGCGGAGAAAGCAAGTCTGTAAGTGTTTAGATTGGAAAAAAATTCCCAATGTAGACTTCCATGAAATACGCAGAAAGAAACCTTGAGCTTTGGAGGAAGCATCATAAAAGGCATCAGAACCAGTTGCTGTCAACCTCACAACATATCTTTAAGAAAAGTGGTCTTCAGGTATTGTTGCAGGCACAAGAACATATTTTTTCCTCCTTTATTTTAGTTCCTCCTAACTGTGCATCACTTCAAAAGGGTCTGTAGCACTCACTTTCACATCTTAGCTATTTCCATTGAAATGGTACCTAAAAGATGCTGAGCTGATGATTTCACAAACAGAAATCCTGAACACAAGGAACAGTGTGTGAGCACAGCCAGTGCCACAAGCACTCTGCAGATACTCATTAACCTTCTGCTCAAACCAACTATAATTAGAAGAGATTTGTGAAAACAAGGGTACAAAACTTTAAAAGGTTGAAGCCCCCTCTACACTGGTGAAGAGCAAAGTTAGCAGCATATGTGGAAAATAAAACTGGTCGAATACCAGGTAGCAGGACCAATATTTAAAAATAAATTATTTCTGTCAAACCTGCATGCTAATTTCAGGTTCCATCTCCAGACAAGCCTGAGGAACAGTGGCAGGCTGTGATAGCAGCTCATATCTACTTTGGAATAGATATGGCAATGCTCCTTCTCCTGCCTCTTGCACCAAGGAAAAGAAAGCTGCCAATTTAATGGTTATTGCTAGGAAGCTCAGTCTGCCCCAAATCCTGATCTCCTGCCACTCCACAGCCATCAAGGCAGACTCAACCTTTGGGAAATTAATCTGCTAGTTTGCAGGACTTGATAGACTGGAAACATGACAAATACAGAGGTCAGGGAAGCAAATTTGTCTTCCTCCCCCACTCAGCAAACATGTTACTGCTGATCAGAAAGGCAGTAATAAGTGCTTACATATAGCATTAGTTCTGAAATGCTCTGAGGCATTCTTAAGGATTATCAAGTTCCTGGATGTAAAACTATGGATACATTTAGTCTGGTATTTGAGCAATAAAGAATTCCTCTCACTACTGCTCTGATTCAATGACCTTACACACATAATCAATGGCTAAACTGATAAATAGGAAGACTTCTTAAAAATCTATTTCTTGAGTGCTAGAACTAAATGTTTTATTCTAGACAGCTGTAATTTATAATTTAGTGAAAAGAACATTTGTTCCAGCTGTTCAGATCCATTTCACACAGCAGAGAAGGGACATACTGTATTTCCAAAGCCAGACACTACATTTGGATTGGGAACTGCCTGATTTATTTAGCATATCAAGTTATTAGCTAACTCAAAACAATCAGAAGACATTCTTAATGTTCTTAATTAGAACACTCATCATGGGAGTTATGAGGCTGGAGTTCTTTAAAGCTTCAGAAATAATAAAGTGCCAGCAAAAAAGTAAAATAAACTAGTAGCTTTTAATGTCAGGGCATATTTTTTTCATGTGGCTAAGTAATATCCTCCATTTAATTGGGATGATTCATGCCATGTATGCTCTATGCCAGGGTTTTAGCATTCAGTTCATATGTTACTGTATCTGATCTTTCTGGGTCTAATAATCAACATTTGTAGTGGGATTTTTTCATTTTCATTTCTCCTTACAGCTTGCCAAAAGTACTTTTCTAGGTGTCCCAGCAGCTTTACAGATCAGACACACAGCAGCACACTAATCTTTTGAGTTCAGTAATCCCGACACGGGCAAAGAAGAAGAATATTCTTTACCTACATGAAACCAGGGTGAGGGACTGGGCAGAGGCACTTGGCCTTAAAATGCCAGTTTGTGTTGAAATATTCTGTAAATTGACAGCAAGGTTGTTCATCCTTCCCCTTTTTTAGGGAACTTACTCTCCTGCTCTAAAGAACCTGCAGATACTGCAATGCCTGTTGGGACTTCTTCCCTTCACTTTCATTGTCTTCCTTCCTGCTGTGCATGTGGAAAGAGGGTAAACTCTGCTTCCCTGAGCATCTTTGCTCCCCATGGCTGTGCCATGTTCCAACTTCTGCCCTGGGGAGGCGGTTTGCTGCATGTGGCTGATATTTCAGATGCCTGGGGGCCCTGAGAACCAAATATGAAACCACTAAATATTTCAAATTGATCTAAGTACTTGATAAAGCTGAAAGGGTTTATGCCTAGTCAGTGGTGCAGCAGGTGTTACAGGTTTGACCTGAATGGTCAAGTGTCCCTCTCCTGGTGGTAAACAATTCATTTGTTTTCATATTGACATAGCAACACATGCAACTACTTGGTACTGAGGCTACACCTGCGGAAACCTTAACTCTGCCTGACTATTGCATTTCTCAGGTGCACCTTTGCAAGATGTAAGATCAGTCTTATGTCCCAACCAGAGACCATGCAATCCCCCTGTCTGAGCATCCTTAAGGAAAGGGAACACCAGCAAAGTATTGAAGGGTATCAAGATGGAAGTGCAATTAGTACACCCACATCTCCTAAATACCTACCCACCCACATGTGCATAAATAGGCTGTGACAGTCAGGTGGGCAGAAATGCAAAACTTGTGGGGTTTCAGTATAAATGAAACTTACTGATTCCACAAAACATTCTCCTCTAAATCATTCTTTATAAGGTGTAGCAATGCATTCACAATATATGGCATGGAGAATGTCCTGCCAAAAATGGGCTGAGGAAGAGAATCAACCAGCCACTGATAATGTTTTATCACCTGATGTTTCTAATGTGGTTTGAATGTACTGAATGTAAAAACTGCAGTGCCACTGTTTCTTCTTCCCAGAATACCCTGCCAGGTCAGGGGGCTGGGGGAAGATTGTGACCTCATGTTACTTGAAACCCTTTCCCACTGAATGTAAATCCCCTTACTCCTATTGGCCCAAAGCCAGAGTCCCCTCTTGTCCCTTATTGGTGAGTTTGAATCCCTCCTAAGTCTGTATAAACCTGTCCCCATGAATAAACTTCCTCTTTGTTCCTGTCCTCTCTGGTGGTCTCTGCGTGTCCTTCTCTGGGGCTCTCAGGGACCATGTGGTAGGGGTAAAAGCAGAGAGCACACTTTCTCTTAGGTTATGGACTAACAGCTCCAGGACCAGGAGAATCACCATATCACTGCAGAAATCATAACACACAGCACCACCGAGGCATAAAGAAATCCCACAGGTTCAATAAGGAACATCACTCCCTTCAGATAAACAAACCATTCCCAGCAACTTCCATGTGTGGACACACACTCTCAACTACTCCCTTAACCTCCCTGATCTCTATCTGTACCACACTCTTACCTTTCACATCTGAAAGTAACATGAAAAGACTCTTCAAAGAAAAATTTCAATACCTTCTGAGATTTCTCTTCCTCTCTACAGTTGCATATAAAGGGTCAGCATGTTCTTTATCATTTAGTCTTTTGTTGCTTGGAATGTAAAAGCACAGCCTTTATCAAAAGGCTGGCAGTGACCCAGCTTTAGTTGTTTTAGTATTTTAGAAGCATATGGGACACTCACTTTTATCTTTTGGTTTCTGTAGTCTTTTAGAATTGCGCACAACATTTGGATTTTCACAATACTGCTGAAATCAAAACACAATCACTGCAAACCAAACATAACATTCCAATTTCATTGCCTGGAGCTACAATTTCCTGCCTGGTATCCCTGAGCCCCAGTGAAGGAGGTGGCGGCAGCAGCAGCAGCCTGGATCCCTGCTTGGGGCTGGGGTCTGCCTGCTCACATGTGGCTGTGGAGATGCTGCTCAGACCTTCCCCACTGTCCCACACACATGGAGTGGCTTTGAAGTAATGACAAACAAATTTACTGTGGGAATCTTAACACAAGTTGCTTGGTCAGGACAAGCATTTCTTGACTCCCAACTGCCCGATTTCTGACCCTGAATTAGCACTAAAGAAGATAAGCTGAGATCCCCTGGGAGGCCAGTTCTGCTGTGAGCAGTTGCAGCAGTGGTTTCCCAAATGACTTGAAGCCAAACATTAGGCAGCCACAGCAGGAGATAGAAAGGCCCCCAGAGTCCACTCTGCGGCCTCTGGCAGTGGCCAAAGCCAGGCAGTTAGGCAGGCACAGCAGAATGGGGCACACAAATAGTGACACTTACCCTGACCCATCTCCTGACAGCTTCATTTTATGCCCCCCAGTTCTTGTTCTGAGATAGAGACATCCAATGCTACCCTCTTTCTCCATGCCACATGACTCGAAAGCCCTTGGCTTTCCTTGGAATCTCCTTTCCATGCTGAAAGGCCCAAACCTCACAGCTTACTTCTTTTACAGAGCCCAGTCCAAGATTTCAAAAAGCCTTGCAGCCTTCTCACTGCTTCATACAGTTTCAGCATGTTTGGGACTGGGTTGGAACTAAAGGAACAGTAACTGCATACAGTACTCAGGATGCAGAAGTTCTATGGATTAATATTGGCATATAAAACAATTAATGCCTCCTCAAGTTGCTCCCTCTCAATGTCCTATCAACTGTAATATTCGAGATACCTGTTGGACCATTCCTGAACACTGAAGCGACATTTCTTTCACAATCTTCTTGCTCAAGAATCAGCTCACAGCTCAACCAATTCTCCCTCATTCTGATTCCTTCCTCCCCATACACAAAGCAATGTCTCACTTTCTTTATCTGCACAGTCATTCTGTATTTCACTGCCCAGTCACTCAGGTTCACTTGCTTCTTATGAAATTCTTCAGTCATCATCAATAATTCAAAGTTATTCAGGACAGTAATGAACAGCAACAAGTATTCAACTCTTCCCAAATCATTTCTGCATCTGCTGACCATGATGGGTCCCAGAACAGATGTGTTTGCTAAATCATTAGGAAAGCTCCAGCATTTTGCACAGCCTGACTTCTTACAAAAGCCAGGCTGGCTCTTGCCTCTGCAAGTTTCTCCCTGTACCCTGTAATTCCATTCTCAATATACCACTGCCTAGCAATTTCTTCCTGTGTATATCTCAAGCCCATCAGCCCGTGGTTTCCCTTTTCACATTTCTAGAAAGCCATATCACATCTGCCATCTTTCAGTCTTCAAACACCAGAGTGCTTTTATGCAACACCCCGGTTAGTCTCGCTATCTCATTCTCAAACTCCTACAGAAAGCTTGGGTTAATAACAAATTACTTGGCAAGTTGTAGTCATGAATTCTCCTACCAACTCTTCAATTTGAAAGAGACTTTCTGATGAATTCTTTTTTAAGAAGTGTTCCAGCACAGGGAACTGCCATTTCTTCACAATGAGCAACAGATGCAAAGAATTCGTTTGTCATTTCTGAGCATCCACCAGCCCTAGAGATTTTTCTGGCAAGCTCCCTGATGCTGATGTGTTTGAAGATTTATTTTCTACTAGTTTTGACGCTTTTTGCAAATGCCTCTCTTTTTTTCAGTCTGCCTTGTTGCATTTCTACATTTAACCTGTCATTTTTTTATAATCCTTTGTATTTTCCTCATTTAGATAAAGCTTTAACTTTTCAGAGGACTCTTTCTTGCTTGCAGCAGTCACCATCCTGCTGCTATTAAGTGGTGACGTTTCCTTTCTGCCCTTTCTGAAGTGTTTCTCACTAGGTAGGAACCATTTGTTCTCTACCTCCTGTATCACATCCGTGCCATCTGCAACTTCCAGCTTCCTTTTTAACAAGCTGGCACGAGCTATTTCCCCATTGCCATGTACCTCTTGAAGTGCAGAATGGCTGTGACAGATTGGCTTCTGCTTCTCCTGCAGGAATCCTGGGACTAATTAGACTATTTCTGCTCTTGGACTGACACTCTGAACCAGGTTTGGGCACTACTCGGCACCAAGTCAAAGTTACCATTTTTGGTTACAAAACTTGTCCCACTATGAAAGGGCCAGAAATGAGAAGTATTTTCACACAGCAATAGGACAGCTCCAAATGCTGAGAGCACAGACAGAGGCTCCCTTAAACTGTACAAGGCAAACAACCTCCTGACTCCTGTGATCGCAGCAAGCTCAGCTCTGCACACACACCAGTTGTGGGGGGTGGATATACTGAGGGTGCCTGGGGGAAACATTTGACAATTTCTTCATCAACACATAAAAAACAAAAGAAACTTTAATC
Source organism: Sakesphorus luctuosus (assembly GCA_013396695.1). Lineage (NCBI taxonomy): Eukaryota > Metazoa > Chordata > Aves > Passeriformes > Thamnophilidae > Sakesphorus > Sakesphorus luctuosus. Next base: position 253,195 of record VWZD01003731.1, read on the forward strand.
ACCGTTTCTGTAAATTTTGTATTGTGTTAATTTTACTGAAGCTAACATAGTTAAGGCAATTCTGGAGATGCAGAAGTGAGTTTTTAAACATGGCATGCACTGCTAAGCTCACTGCTGGGGGTGCCCCACTTCCTTCAGCCTGGGGCCCTGCCACACCAGACAGCACAGCACTGTTTGTAACAACCAGAGGAATACGAGAGTGTACTGACTCTTAAGATGCAGTTTCTGCTTCTGTCTCTGCCACAAACTTGCTTTGTGACCTTGAGCAGTCATCAGATCTCACTGACTCATATGAGTATCTCTGAAAAACAGTACTGCAAAGCTTTAATATCTGCGGATGATTATTATACACATAAATCCTCATCATCATTTTCATCACTGTTTCCATCACTTGCTATTTCTCTTTCATTCCAGAGATGAAGCAGAAAGCTCATTTGAAATACACAAAATAGATACCGTTTCTGGGGAAAAGCAGAGCCTACATTTGCTATGCCCTCAGGTTCTGCCAGACAAGGATGCCTTGCAGGTCACTGTGGATAGATGACACACCACTGCAATCATCAGAGGTGGGGGGACATGTATCTGCTGAGGGCACAGTTCATTATGCTCACCACAAAAAAAAAAAAGGGCACTGTAAAGCTTCAATATCTGCAGATGACTTTAAAAACCCCTACTGTGGGGAGAGCAGAACTCAGATAACACAGGGAGGACAGGAAGAGGCACGGTTATCACTGACATGGCCAATCATGCCTGTCACCCCCAGTCACCCACACAGAACACAGCTTTTGAGACAGCATTTTGCTACTCGCTATGCCAAACCACTTCCTGCAGTCATTTAATTTGGTATTTCTCAATACAAATTCCAAATAGATCATTCTTTTAAATAATCTGCATTCCTCAGAAATAAAATCCCAGCAGCTGAGATTTGTATTTCCCAGGTCATCTTTATTTCGTGTTACCAAGCAGAGGACAAAGCACAGGCAAGGCACAGAAAGCTCTGCTCTGGACAGGGTTCTGTCCTGGAAGCTGCTTTACAAGTGTCCAGGCACGAGTTCTGCTTCTAATCAGTGAAGCCAGTGCTAAGCTGCTGGTGCCAAGGCTTGTTGTACACAGCCATAATTGCTGACAACATACTTAGCCTGAGAGATCACCTAACACTGAGGGAATTGGATTTTCTAGATAGCACAGAGACTAAAACATAAGCAGGAACTCAATGAGGAATCATCAGCTGTTGTTACAGTGAGAACAAAGCTCTAAATCCGTGTGGCCTTACACTTGATGCCACTCATACATCACTAATGAGAAGCAGCACACTGAAGAGTGATATGTTGGATACCAGCTGGGGGAGGGAAGCACCAGCACGATACTTTGCCCACTCAGAAACTCCTGTGCAGGAATTCCAGTGGCATCTCTGTGGCCATGACCACCAGCTCCAGAAACTGTTATTCAGTACCTACACAAAGGCTCGTAACAGAAAGAGATTCTGCCTTTTGTTGTGTGTTGAGGCTTCCTTGGCTGAGTGTGGATAATCCTCCTCACTCACTGCTGTGATATCCACCCTCTCTGTTTGCTGAGTCTGAATAAATTAAAATGGAAGTTCACACTCCTGAGCCCTCAATATATTTTCAATTCCCCATGCTGTTCAGCAGCCTGCTCTTCCAATCAGTGACTCTGCTGATCTCTCCTGACTCCACATACATGTAAGGAGATTAGAAGCAAGTATAAAATAATCTTTAATAATAGATTTTGTATGGTAAGTAGGCATCTTTAAACACATTACAGGAATGAGAAAATATCCCTCTTCTAGTACTCAAATATTTATGCACATACAAGCCTTGAATTGTGCCCTGGTTTACCCCCACACTTCAGCAACATGGTTTTGTCAAGTCTGTGGCTTTTTGCCATATTTCCCATACTGGATCCACATGCCTGCTCTGGCATTCATAATAAAACAATCCAAGTATTTCACACTCCGGAAAATTGTAAGAAAACAACTCTAGCCATAGTTAATGTCATCATTACCTGAAAGCCACCAGATGGTGCTGTTAAAGATGGTATATAGAGTTATTTCAAACCGATCCTGTAATGAAATGAGATTCTTAAAAATGGTCTAAAAATGCTGTTCTTTTAATTCTATGTTTTTTAAACTAGCAAGGCTGATACTGTGACTTTGTTTCTAAAAGGGGGAAAAGTGCTGAGGGCAATATAGTCCATTAAAGCAGAACAATTCTCAGTTCAGGTCTCTTGGAGTTAGGCTGTGCCTCAGCAAACTCTCAGGCATCTGAGCACACAGGAAAGAATCACCTTGATCCTGAAAGACAGGACTACACTCCCGGTGCACTGTCTGGGCAGAGATAACATGCCAGCTGCTGCCAGCCCAGCTCCCCACATTCCAGCACGGTGGCATCAGCAGGTTCGATATTCACTGTCTTTAGCTTGTTGGAAAGGAAAATGCTATGAGCTGGTTTAAAACTCAAAGTTTATTCTTCCAACTCCCACATTCAGGAAGGAAACAAGACCTCTCTGTGCTGGGAACCCACAGCTCAGCTGTCTCTGGAAGGTGGGGAGGAGGCTCTTTCCTGGCTCATTTTCTAACAGCAGCTGTCTCTCCTGTGCTCCTCTGGGGTGGGAGGCTGAGGTTTGGAACTCTGGGTCTGGGGACATGGGGGCACGAACTTTAATCAAAAGTTAATTTCAAAGAATATATAAATTGCCCTGCAATCATGCCTGAACTATATTTCTAACTTTCCAGGCATTTTTCCTCCTTTTCACACATTTAGACCACTAATGCCCCAGTCCTTCAGGTAACAGGATACAGGCATGGCCCCAGCCCAGACTGCCAGCAGTGTGGCAGCTTCAGCACTGCATGGCACACCAGGGATAAGAACCCACACTCAGGTTGGTCAGGCAGGCAAATTCACATCCCTCTCTTTCCCTCAAACAAATGTGAAAAAAAGAAACACAAGCATCAGCAAACTGTAGAAGCAGGAGCCTCAGGAAGGCTGAGTGTCCTCCCTCCAGCAGCACAGACATTCCCCAGGGAGCTCTGCAGGGCACTGATGGGGACAAGCTCCCAGCTCCCACAGCCCGGGCACACGTGGGTACAGCCCTTGGGCCTGCCAAGGGGCCACTGCAGCTCCAGGGAGCCAAGATTCTTGGGTTTTAAATCCCTTCCAGCCATTTGAGACAAGCTACATGGACTTCTTCAGGACAGCAGTTTTAGGCACCTAAATCCTCGCCAGATCTCATGTCAGCACTTATTTTGGGGTTTGGTTTTGTCACTTCAGAATATAAAGCTTTGTATTAAAATGGAGCATTTTCCAAAGACTGGAATTCACTGGCCCTCACCCAGTTATTTCAAACTGACTTCATTCCTTTTTGCCTCCTTGACTATGAAAATAACAGATGTGAATATTTCATGAAAAACAACTGGGTCATCCCCTCCTGCACTGGCATTATCAAGTGACTACAAACTAAATCAGATGACTATAAGCAGGGAATATGAACAGAAACAACCCACTATTAGCAACCTCCATGCCAAAAAAAAATGTAAAGTAGAATCATAGGATATCCTCAGTTGGAAAAGACCCACAATTGCATGGATACAAAATAAACATAAGATTGAGAAACTGCCTTTGCTACCATGGTAAGTTTTACAATTATGTAGGAGATGAAATCATCTGAGCTTCCAAAGAGATTACATGAGATACAAAGTTATGCAGTAATCGAGCCACAGAACCAGCAGTCACTGAGATGATGAGGACTGGACAAGACAGGTTAGCCCAGATGCCAAGATATCCCTCACAGTTCACTCTGAGCTTTCTCTGACTTGCATGAGAAGGCTGCAAACAGCCCATGACTGTGTTCAAAAGCATATGTGTGAACTGGAACACTGTTCCCCATCTGCAGTGTGAGAGGTTATGCACTTGAATGCATTCCAGCCCTGGCTATTAACAGTTTAATAATGGTTCTGTGAATTAGCATTAAATGACAGTGAATGTTACAGAAGAAGAGGTTCTATTATTTACACGAGCACCTAATAAATCCCCCATAATTAAAATAATTGCACTGAGTCACAGAAATTAATATTCAACCAATTATTTTAAAGAGCTATCCAATCTATGTTGGGATTTTTTGAAGCCACCTTCCCAATAAAGACAGAGGTTTTATAAAAGCATGTCCTGATGATGTCATGAGCTGTGCAGATGTGGATTACACTGCAGCATCAAGGTACCCCCTGAATTTGAGAATAAATTCATTTAACCAATTTCCTAAGCATTTACATTATATTTACTCCTGATATATATATTGTTATGTATTTATACTGTATATTTATAGTATATATATTGTTCTATTTATATTGTATATATATTGCTATATTGTTAGGTTGCAATATAAAGCAGAAAACCTAAGTAGTTCTATGCTCAGCCTTAAGCATGACTTCTAAAGTTGTTACAAACATGACTGAGATAAAACTGCCAGAGACAGGTGACACAGCTCCATAAACAGCTTCCAGTGGCAACTACAAGATCCCACCAGGAGCAGCAAAATACACTGCTTAAGGTTCCAGACAGTGTGTTTTATAAGACAGGGAGATTTAAAAAACAAACAAACAAAAAAACTAAACAAAAAACCAAACCAACCAACCAAAAACCCAAACATCCAGAAAAAACCCAACACCCAAACCCAACTTAAAAACAAGGAAAAAAACCAAATAAAGAATCCAACAAACACAAAAAGCCTGCAACACTTGTTTGTCCTGATTTCTGAAAGCTGAATTCAGGGAGACACAGATATGGAACCCCTTGGTAGGCCAGGTGCCTTTTGAAACCCTCTGGTGGTGCTGGAGGGACCATTACCTTGAACAGCCATATGCAAATAGAAGCCTAAGGCCTTTCTTCCAATTTTTCCAAGTATTTTGTATTTGGGGGTAGCTGAACCTACAACAGAACAAATTTTCTATTTGGTTGTTTAAAAGCTTCATCTTCAATCAAAAGACAAATAACTTCCTTTCCTCTCCTGCTACATCATGTCCACGTGTGCACTGGTGTTTCGTGTCCCTCCAGCAAGGCCTACATGGGCACTCCAAGATACACTTTTTCAGGGGAACTGAGAGTGCTCAAAGCAAAAAGTTAACTAAGTCAGTCTTATGGATTAAAGGGTAATTCATCTTCTGGCATCCTCAGCCATCTCTGCTACATCCTCAGACTCGGATCCAGTTTGGCTCCCACCAGGGAGCGATTCAGCACTTCAAACAGTGCTGGAGAAGACCAGCAGACAACCATTTCTCTTCCTCCCTATCCTCTTCCCACAAAATCCACTGAGAGCTGTTTTCAGAATAAACAATAAGCAAATACAACTTGTCAGAGAGCCCACCCAGGGTCACACTGCAGTTTGAGACAGCCTGGCTTGTGGTGGAAGAGCAGGCACGAAGACTGTAAGCCAACACTTCAAGATAAACTCTCAGTTTTACAGATTTTACACCATACTGGTAAAATGCTGCACTGCTCACACAGACAGACATCCAGGGAGGGAGCACAGCCCTTCAGCAATTTCAAACCAGAGGGCCCTTTGCTTCTTTAAACCTGCAATCAAGCATTTCTCCACTTGAGGCAGGAATTTGGGAAGTGTTTGTTAGAGGTGTAAGCGCCAAAACCATCACCTGTTAGTTGATTATATTTTCTTTAAATTGTCCCTTCTCCCCCTGCCCAAAAAAGTATCTTATTCCTTCCAGTTCTTGTCCCTCAAACACCAGAGGTGGCAGAATAGCACAGCAAGTATCTGCAGCTGGAAATGGGAAATGTTGGAGAAAAAATAGCTGAAGCAAGTGGGGAACATGGTATTTTTTAGCTTCTCATGTCAAAGAAATTTTTACTTTTTATTTCTTACCAATTACTATTTAGAGGTGTAAAACCTAAATTAACCACTCTGAACTACCCAAGGATGTCCTTCCCAACAGTTGTGCCCATTCTGTATTGGTATTCTCTGTGCATCTGATTTGCCTGCTGTAGCTACAAACACTACAGATTCTGCTGCTATTGGTCTCTAAGATGTTGAGCTCTGCCACAGTGTTTGCCTTAATGATTTCCCAGGACTGAAAATGCTCCACATGCCACTTAACTGTCATGAAAAGTGTTTCTCAAACTCTTTTGGAGCATGTTTCTCCTCATCAGGGAGCACTTCTTTTTTCTTACTGCAAGACAAGGTGAATAGAAGAGCTGGACTAGTTTACATGCGTCCTGTTACAATTTCTCTTACTCAGGTGTGTACAAAAGACTGGCAAAGCATTAACAGAAACTGCAAATGCAGGAGACCCTTCTAAAAGTGGTGAAGTTCAAACTTCATTTCAACCCTGCACAGTATTTTAAAAAGAGGATTAACAGCATTAAAACCCACAGTTGGGCTAATAAATCATTAAAAGCTAATCAACATGATAACATTAGACAGTCTGAAAGTCATCCCACAGTTTACACTTGGATGTAGACACAGTCTGGAGGAGAAACCAGGCAGGAAATCCATTCTCTTGGGGAAGTGAATAAGGTCAGAAGTGTGGGTGGGTGGGTTGGAAAACAGGGACCTTGATTGTAAAAAGCCCCCAGAGCAGTTCATTCTACCTCAGGATCTGAAACAAAGCAGCAGGCACTGGGCACACTGGGGAGGGGGACATATCATGATCCAACAACACTGCAGGGGGTCACAGGCTTACACCCTAAAACACATACTAAACGGATCAACAAAAGCAACAGAGACAGCCCAACTGTTCCACCCCACTCCAGGCACACTGACCAGCAGGAATAACCAACCTGGGGGCACTGCCAGGCTGAGATCACACTCTGTAGAGCACAAGTTTAGGTACAACTGCTTTGATCAAAAATGGTCCCTTAAACCCAAAGCTCAACCAACATCTATTAGCACTAACAAAGAGCAAAGTCGCTGTGCTGCTTCTGCCCTGGGCCAGGTTCCTTCAGAGTGAGCACACAGTTCAGCAGGTGTTGGAAATTATACAGACAGCTTTGCCCTGCTCCACCTGGAGCACTACCCATATTTAGAGTATGAAAGGTAAATTCCCTGCTCTGTAAACTCATTATATTTAATAAAGGTTAAACATAAGCTGCAGACTAAGTTTATAAAGGCATAAAGTAGAATCTCATCTCTGTATCCAGACACTAACTTGTACAAAAACTTGCAGGCAGCTGATTGTCTGTTAAAACCTTTACCTCTGTCACATTTGATTTATGTCATCCAACAGCTCAGAATTACAAGGAAGATGGACAGACAGCAGAGAAACATAGATCTGTTTCCATAGTGAAGTGCATTAAAAATAGAAGGAACATGACACTGATGTTTCTTTTCTGATATTGCCAGAGGGATTCTTCAGGACACCCTATCCTTCAGCTCTAATCTCCAGTGAAATCTATTTAAAAAGCAGTAGTAGGATCCATCACAATTCTTGTGCTGGAAAAATTAATTGGGCCAAACTCCTCTGCATACTGGGGACAGAGGAGATGGGGAAAACCTCCCATTGGATGCCTGAAGATTTAACGTAGTTTAATTTACAGCTACAATACCATATGTGAATGGTCCACATGCAGGCACTGTTACAGTATAACTTAACTGTCAAACTGAAGTATTGGGCTGGCTGCAATTTGCCTCTTACATATTTGAGCTTCATATTCAGCTTTACTGCTACTTCACAGGACTTTATTAAAAGTTGGACAATAAAATATTGCCTAGAGAAAGCCTATTCAGGAAGAGAAGTATTAGAAGTGTTAGTTTTTGGGTTGCCAAGAGGCTCCTGTATAGGTGCAGAGCAATTTAATACATCACTGTCTGAGTGGGAACAGTGGGCTGAATTACAAGCTGCCTCTCCTGCAGAAAAGCAGAGCCATCCAAACTGCATCAGATGTTTGTCTTGGGTGTACAAACAGCCTCCTGCCTCAGGATCCCCACCCCCTATATATCTACAACAAACACTGGCTCTGATGAGAATGTCAAATACCCACAGTGCTGGCAGGACAGCCCAGCCCCACAGTGCAGCCACTGGCCATCCACAAAGTGACTCTGCCTGAGGAGCACTCAAAAAAGTGCCAACATCACAGTCTCAGGAGCCTGCACAGCTATTTTCCAAATACTTTGGTCCAGATATATTGCAAAAAAGGTGGCATTGCTCTCACCAACACACTTTGCAGAAGGAGTAGCAAATTGTTGCAATCTGTAAACCAATACGGAAAAAATCTTAAAAATTTAAAATCTTTTCCTTTCCCTGATAAAGGCAACAATTTCTGTCTGAAAAAGTAAGGCTGTTTCTTGACCCATGCCTGTTACTTAAAAGTATGATTTCTACTGCTTCTTTATTTGTGTGTAGGAGTCCCGAAAAAGAAGTATCTTCAATTAAAGGGTCCAGGCAGAACAGGAGAGCCTCAGAAACCCCTTTCAGAGTGGCCACAGCAATCAACAGGAAAGCTCCCAGACTGACAAGCTCAGTGGGAGCAATAAGCAGAAACATTTCTGTGAAAGGTCTCCCTCTGCTTAAGTTTTAATCTTCTAATGTGAAGAATTTTGTAAATGTGGGAGACATGATGGCCAGTGCTAAGGCAGAGGCAATCTTCTTAAGCTGCACTTTATCTGAAGTGGGCTTTTGCCTACTTTCAATAAGGTAGTAATTTTTCTGACTGGTAGTTCATGAAGCATTGAATATATTGAATATTAGAACTGAAAGCAACAACATGTTTTTAGCTTAGGGAACACAGGTAATGGGAGAAAGATGGCAGTATGCCTGCATTATCTTAATTCTTTCAATCTCAACTGCTTGCAGCAAATAGCCCGCATTCTCCTCTGACAAACAGGCACTGACAACCTGTTGACTTCATTCAAATGCTGAAATGCCACCTGAATCAGCCAGATATCATTGGCTGAAATTGTTTTATAAATAAAGGCAAGGTTTCTGTGAAGGGCTTTTTGCAAGGAATAGCAGTGCAGAGAGCCTGTATTCAAACTCTTTTTTGAGCTGTAATCCAGACTTTGTACTTAGGCCTGATCTAGTCACCTAGGGATTTCTGAAGGGCTTGTGCATTTTTCAGATGTAGCCACAGCAGCACTCGCACCTGTGTTGGGCTTTCTGCCTCTTGATGTTTCCTGTCCCCATGACTATTGCCCACACTACTGTTGGCTTGGAAGTAATCCCAGGCAGAAACATGTACCAGCCCACATGGACTTTGGTTTTAGGAAACTTGTCACTTGTCACAATTACTAATATCTTTCGTTAACATACCAAAACTTTCTTCCAGCTCTTTGAAGAACAGTCAATGAAAGGGTGCCAGCAGGCAGCAGTAGCTGAATGGATGCTGTCCATGGACACAGACTCGAGTGGCTGCTAAAATAATTAATTGGTAATGGATAATGCTTCTTTAGAGAATGCAACCTACTGATGGGTGCCCCCACTGCGTGTATCTTTGCAAAGGCACCTTCAGCCAGATGAGCTAAGGCTCCCTGAACAATTTTGGAGAATCCTCACCTCCCACTAGCACATCCACCTGACCACTCCAGCACAGGCACAATCCACATCTACTCATTATCTTAAATTACATACAAACCATCTCATAACTGTCTTAACCATGAACAAAGACTGCTCTGCAAGACCACCCATACTGAGCAGTTTCACCTGAATATTTAAAGTTATCTCTGTACAGTTTGGTCAATGGCCCTGAATACATTAGAGGCCAACAGGGAGAACTCTCAGGAGCTCCTGGCTTCTCTTCCCAGGAAGTTAACCAGCACATCCCAGCACACAAGAACCATCTACCAGTTTGTGCACAGCAAGAGCCACCTGGGGGAGTCTCTGGGACTCTGCAGGAATCCTGTATGCTGCTTTGCTGGATGGGAGCTCAGTCAATCACCCTGTCACTGAGTGGTCTGACAAGTCCTCTATGCACAGAGTAGCTCCAGAGTTCCCAGGCCATCCAGGGAACTGTGCTGGGTATTCACACAGGCACAGCTACATCAAAATTGCAGCAGGGTAAACTTGTTTATGATTATAACCAATTTTGTCACCACAGCATCCATTGAGCCACTTGATAATCATGTTGACACAAGCTGTGTACCATTCCCAGGGCAGTCATGCTGACCTTGTGAGGCATCCTCCTGATCCCTGCTGTATACACACATGGAGGTGGGAATGCAAGGGAAATAAGCAAATACAAATGGGTTTGAATTTTGTAGCCCTCAGGCTGAGTGGCTGGAGCAAGTTCAGGCATCCAACTCCTCCTCACTCTGACGAACTGCCCAAGAACCTTTACAAATGCCTCTGTCACTACCCAAACTATAAAAGTGTTTTACCAGAAAGCTAACAGTTTTTTTCTGACAAGAATGGCTTTCCTGAACCTCCTATGGGAGTAATGAGCCTCTCCTTTTATGAAGGGACAAGTCAGCTGAAAGAAGCAATAACAGAACTAATGCCATTTGCTAAGATGGATTGCTATTATTTGAGCTGTCCATCCACACATATTTGTCCTGAGTGTATTTTCAGGACTAGAAGCAATGTAGTTACAGATCACAGAACAACCAAACTGCCAGAAAACATGGACTGACTTATCTTCATCAAAATAAATCACAACAGGTTCTGGGACTCCCATAACTCAGAAGCCAAGGGTGACCTTGAGGAAGAAGTTGATTAAAACTGTCAGACAAAGCCCAGCATTATACTTTATGGCTAATGATCCCAGGTTGCCAACTGCAACATGCCTGTTTGTGTCTGCACTGGAGTTCAGAGCTGAGGAGTTGCTCCTAAGTAAGAACCGAGAGGAGGAAGTTCAGCAGTCTGACCTGCTCCTGAAAATACACCCTTCACATGAGGCTGTTAAACCAGTACTGTTTTACATGCCTCAAATAGGAATAAGAAGGAACCCAATGGGCAAGATGAAAAAAGAAACAAAAACTCAAGAAAGCCACACCCTGCAATGTAATTTTCCTCCTCCCATCACTTTACTTGGCCATGTACACCAGAAAATATCCTCACCCATTAGGTAACTAGGGCTACATCCTCACCTGGGACAGACATCCACATGACCTTATCTTCAGCAGAACCTTTGCGTCTGCCCAAACTGCTGCTAGCAGGGGTTCAGCTTCCCCCAGGGCCCACACAGTGCCCTGCAGTTCACAGCAACACCCCGAGGAGCAGCCTGGCTGAAAGTCTTGGCTAAGGGGAATACTGATAACTCATTCATGCAGAAGGAAAGGACACAGAGAAGATTTGGAAGAGGCAGAGCTCTTCTACAAGTCATGGACAACTCAGTAAAGGACTTCAACTTGGACAGGGTCACATTTTTAATACAAAACCATGTTATAGCAGCATGTCCTCATGTTGGCTGACTTACTCTTTCATGAGTGTTTTCCCTGTGAACACCAAGTTCCATTAATGCTCATTCCCAAACTTTATACCACACAGAAAGTTTCTGAGCATGGCCTTCCCAGAGGAAAGTACTTAGGCTGAAAGTTTTTATCTAAAACAGCTCAGTCATGTTTATGAAAGGCCAACCTTGGCAGAAAAAGGAACTTTTTTTTTATCACAGAGGAGGCTTTAAAAAAAATCTAGGACAAAGGTTTTATATATATATATATCAGAAGATTCTCACTGAGGAGATATGCTGAACAATGCACAGCTGAAAACTGGCTATGCTCTAGAAACACAAAATAGAAAAAGTACATTCAACATTTTGCTCTGAATGGTTTAGTGCCTATAGAAACATCTTTTTTCTTATGTCCAATAAGACTGTAGAAAGTTCAGGATCTTTTGAGGCAAATGACAAATGGGTCCTTGCCTTCAAAAGACAATGATGCTTTGATTCAACCCACCCAGGTAAGACATCCAGTTCCAACCACAATTGCCTGAACTTCCAAAGCAGCCAAATCAAAGACAGGCTTCTCCAAGCAGCAATTCAAATTTTTGTTGACCATCCTCTCCCTCAAACGTTCCCCCACCCCAAAGGCAACAAAATTTTTTTTTTTTTTAGGACTTTCAGCTTGTCATGGGGGAGAATGAATTTAGGCTGCAACCTCTCATTACTCCACTGTGGCATTATCCTGCTTCTGAAATGTTTGAAACATTTGAGAGTGAAAGAAAGAACAAAAAAGAGAAAACAAAGAGACACTGGTTAGAGGGCAGAGCTACAGACAGGACCCTGGGACCATCCTTTCATTCAATACAGACAGCAGCAAGACCACAACAATATAATTAACAAATCCTTGCATTTTCCTTACAAATATTGAAGAAATGTCCTTATGTCTCTACTTCAAGAAAGCACATAGGTCAACTTTTGAAAACAAAGCACAGAAATTGCAAGATCCTCCATTTATTTTAATATTCCTTTTCATTATTCATATAGGCAGAGATCCCAGAGCAAAGATTACCTACAGACAATTCACTTTCTGCAGCCAATTTTGACTCTGCAGCAGGCTGAAGCCTGACATTTACACAGTGTTTGAGTAGGATGCCAGCAACTGCCACCAGTGAACAATATTCCCTCCCTTTATTGGTGGCAGTGAGGTGTCTGATGTTGACACTGTAGAAAGGAATCAAAAAAATAATACAGGCTTCTTTACCTTCCCCCTTGTTCTTGGGTAACAGCCTGACCTGCTCAAAAAGGAAGCTGTGGGAGGTCTGTGTTTAACCCCAGGACTATTTTCTGAACTGTTCCCAGCAAACAGGGGGGGTAGCTCCGTTCCAGAGCTTTGGTAGTGCCCTTGTCATAGGACCATCACAAAAATACAAAAAGCATTCAAAACTACTTTCCAGCTGTCTTGTTTCTGGACTCAAAACAAGGACCAAGTACAAACTTATCCAAGTACATATTCATCATGTAATTTATCTATATTATACCTGGTAGAAATGGTCGTAGCCTCTGCCTATTACTGGCCTTTGTCACCATCTCTAAGGCAATACTGTCAGGCAGTGACTCCCTGTGCAAGGCAGAGTTCATTATCACACTGTTTAAATGTTCAAACACCACTAAACAGACAGACAAGACAAGAGAGTATTAGCACTTTGCTCTTAATTTCAAAACAGCCCTTCACTTAACAAGATTTTCTCTGTTGTCCACAAGCCTCTGCTCAGGAAATAACATCATATTGTAGTGAAGCTCAGGGCATGAACTTATTTGATTTTAAAATAATGGATTTATATTTGATTGATAATTACAATTTATTTTAAAACAAATCATAGTTCAGTCATTTTCTCATCAGCACCAAAATTCCTGTGTCCAGGTCAGGCAGGAAGCACCAAGGTGTGTTACTCACATGGGCTGAAGACAGTGCAGAGGGCCAGGCAGCTGAGTCCTTCTCCTGCCTCCAGTGTCCTCCAGAGCCTGCAGAGTGTGTGCTGGGTTTGGGTGTGCCCTTCATACCCTGACAGAAGCTGAGTGTGATTGTGCTATTTTTCCTCTCCATTCTGTCTCACCTTTCTGCATCATTAGGACTTCCTATCCTTTATCTCCTTCTCCCAGTGTCTGAAAGAGTGGTTTGTGCTCTTGCCCAGGTGTGGACTGATCCTTGTTTAGGCTGCCCCTTGTTTCCCTGATTAGGTGCCCTGAAAAGCTGCAGGTGGCTGTGCCAGTATTGTGATAACCTGCTAATGAGGAGTCACCCACACCTGCCATTCTGATAGCTCTTCCCTCTGGCACTTACACATTTCAACCCTCCCATTCATAACTTTTTGTTGTTGTTTTACATTAAATTTCTACACTACAGCTTCAGGGGAACTTAAGAAATTTTGTTGCGCCCATCATCAGGACTGCATCTGAGCTGGATTTTTTAAAAAATTGTATATTAAATAACCAGAAGACCAGATATTCTGTCTTTCCACCAGTGGGAAAGTTTCTCACAGTGCTGTATTTCAGTGAAAATCTCAGTTTAATAGCAGAGTGGAGGTAAATGATTTAGGAACTGCACTTGTCACTGTCACCTCCTCCAGTTTTGAAGCAGAGCAGCAGCAGCACCTCGCACAATGCAGCCTGGCTGTTGGATCAGCCTGACAAAACACATTCAGAGTTTGATTTCAAGATTTAACCTACATTTTCTTGACTAAACCCATCAATTTTCATTCTGTACTTGTAGACCAATGTGAGTAATAAGTCTCTGCCTTCTGCACAGAATCCCTACTCATAACTGAACTCCTGTGGATGTAAGTTATATTCACTTCCTTCCCTGTCTGAAGATATGCCATTGTTTCATCTAGTTTTCCTACAGGCCTCTTCAGATTTTGGAAAGCAAACTCAAACTTGCTCTATTTGGCATAGCTGTAAACAGCAAGGGCCCAGTACCTGCAGCTCTGCCTGTGTGCCAGGAGACGCAGACTTTGCCAACAGCTGAGTGAGGCTGCCAAGGCAATTTTTCTCTCATTTAGCACCTACAGAAACTGCTGCATCTCCTCTCCCCCTCCCTGGCCCTATAGGAGCTCACTCACATCCAGTAAGGATTTGTAAAAAGAGCATCCTCACATGAAATGTCAGGTGACTGTAACCTAAGAGACAAATCTGCCAGTTCACATCTCCAGCACTCAGGAATATTGCCAAGAAAAGACTTGCATCCCTCAGTCTTGATACCAAGCCCAGGCTACTGAGGCTGTATCCAGATCCTCCTGAGCTCCTGATCCCTAACAATTAGCCTCCCAATCATGGCCCCCACTACTTCATTCTTTCATTGCTTTGAATTAGCTGACATCTGCTTCAAAAATAACCCCTGCCACCTCACACTTTGGATATGCTCAGAAGGGAAAAGTACCTCAAACATTTTGGAAAAGATGCCCTAATCCAGATTCTTGGGCCTGATTTACGCAATTCTTCCACACTCGCATCTGGAAGCTGAGCTAGGAAGGGAAACAAAATAACTCAGTAAAGAAGGGCTAAGAATAATCAGACTGGGAATCCAAAATGGAATCCCTTTTGCTCTACCTCAGTACCCACCTTATAGCAGTGATGAAACATCAATTCAAGGGGCACTAGAAAAAGCATTTGTATTTAGAAACCAGCCAGATCTCAGAGTTTCAAGCATTACAGAGCCCACAAGGTGCAGTCTTACCTTCAAAGCAACTGACAGGTTTGGGGAAGAGAAGATGATAACAAGCATAATAAAATCATTAATAGCTGCTCCTTAACTACTCATTGTGTCCATACTTGACTCAGTGTATGATTACATAAGTCTTTACTATTACCACATTTCCTCCTCAATTTCTCTCTCTGCTTGACTGAGCTTTCTGCTGCATTTCTTTCAAACCAGGACAAGATCTCTGGGAATATGTGTTTTGCTTCCATGACAAGTGTCTGTAAATGTAAAGGACTGTTCTCCTGGTTTTCTACAACTACAGAAACATGTCTTGGGTATCACAAAGCAAGTAAGAGAGTGAGCCTGCAGTGCTCAAGCTCTGCAT
This sequence comes from Sakesphorus luctuosus, assembly GCA_013396695.1. NCBI lineage: Eukaryota > Metazoa > Chordata > Aves > Passeriformes > Thamnophilidae > Sakesphorus > Sakesphorus luctuosus. Next base: position 268,613 of record VWZD01003731.1, read on the forward strand.
ACCTCTGATTACACATTTCAGAGCGTGACACAAAAAAACTTGGCCATTCTTGAGGACTACAGAGGCTTCAGCCCCATCTCTCCCTCTCATGGCAACCAGACCTCACTCAGGACTGGTATTTATGGAGGGTCTTTCTCCAATAAAAGCTTCTTTAGAAAAGACATACAATCCCTTAACAGACCTGAGGGTCTGCTCTTTGTAATAGCAAAAATGGAAATAGAAGGATTTTAGCCTCCTCCAACGCCTTTGAATTTTAACCTGATAAATCAACCTATTCTTTTGACCAGTATTAAAAACCCTAATCAATATCTCACAGGTAAAAACAACTATGGCCACAAAAACCCAAACTGCACTCTGAGCCCCTGCAACCAACACTTTGCAGCAGGCTGACCATTTTGGAATCATCTTCAAATAGGTACTGCTGTATTTCACATGAATTTAACTCCCTGCTGGGATTTGTCCTCGTGCCCTTGATTTCCCCAGGAGAATCTAGGCCTGCAGTTCCTCTGCAGCTGGAAGTAACCCTGGCCAGAATCAGCCATCCAAAAAGCAGATGGTTTGGAGCACGTCAGACTGACACTTAGTTTGCCTAAGCTGGTGGGTGCCAGCAGTCTCCAGGCTCATTGTTTTAAGAGCTGGCAAAAAGAAAACCAAACAAAAAAAGCTCACAAGAAAACAATCTAAAAGTAAGAGAATTGCAAAGGATGACAGTTAAAGGTAAATTATTTCCTGTACAGGGTAATTTCCATATGGAATGAGTTCCTGAAGAGGGACATTAAGCAAAGGATGCAAGTATGTTTGGGAGATAAGTAGGCAATTTTGTAAAGATGAAGATGGTTGGGGCATGGAGAAAAGAAAATAAAGCAGAAGGAAAGGACACACTCATCACTCAATAGCCTCTTTTCTTTACATGAGTGTTTCATGCTTCTGGGGAACACAGATAGCAATAAATGCGGCAGGGCTTTGCCAACCAGACACAGCCTCTCCTGATGCCTAAGAGCAAACCTGCTGCACATTCCCAGCTACACAGGAGCCCACACCCCCTGCGGTGAACACTGTGAGGAGGCACAGAGCAGAGCACAGGGCACAGCACAGACTGGCAGGGCTTGGCGAGGCCATCAGCGCTGGGGACACTGGGCAGCCCCTGCTGATGGCACCTGCAACAGCCCCGCCCGGTCCCGCCGCTCCGGGCACCGCAGCGCTGCGGGAGAAGGGCACACGTGGGCTGAGGCCGAGAAACCTCCGAATAAGGAACTGCTTATAGAATGGCCAGACTTGGCGAACAAAGGTTTGGGAAGGGCTCTCCCCACGGGGGTGTGCCCTTCGAGCCTGCGCAGTGGATCTTTTAGGTGAGGCACAGCGTGCGCAGAACTGGCCCCACCGTTTAAGTCCTGAGGTCCATGTGCCACGGCCGAGCGAGCTTGGACAGTGACAGGGAAGTCCTCGGGACTGTCATAGCACCCGGTACTGACCGGGGCTGACCCTGCTGAGCATCCGAGATGTGACGGGATGGGATGGCAGGGAGGGATTGAACTGCCAGGGGATGGTCCCCACTGAGACTCGAACTCAGGTCCTTGGGATTCAGAGTCCAGAGTGCTCTCCTTTACACCACCGGACCACCCACTGCTTATGGACAATGTATCTTTAAGCACCAAAAGCATTTATTGCGGTACCGGGAACCACCAGCTGTCGCTGGACATGCTAGCTCGACTTCAGGATGCAAAGAAAGATATTTTATACATTCTAGAGGCATGGTTACAACATTGAATTATACATATTAAAGAATTCTTCATTTTTCTGTGTCCACTGATTTAGCTGCTTCAAGCATTACAAAGTCCTGACTCTAAGCCCCTTATATCTAGTTTAAACATCTAAGTTATGTGATTCATAGCCCAGTGGTCTCTTGTATACACTCCATAATATTTTCTATAATAAGAAGACTTTAGTCCAAAGACTTTGGTCCAGGTAACTAAAACAGAACAAGTTATTAACTGGTGTTTCTACAATGTATTTCTAGCAAAACAGGCAGAACAAATATTAGGCTTATTATCTCCTTCCATCTCAGCAGGGCAAGGTGCATCAACTAAGCCATCATTAGCTTTGCTTGTTATCAGTACTGCCCTAAAGCACTGGACTCACCTGCTCCCTGAGCCCAGCTCTTGGTCGGGAAGGTCTCCTCCTCTGGGGTAGCAGACTGTGCAGGTGACACCAGGACACACGGCACCTCTGTCCAGGAGCAGCTGCTCTCAGGGAAGGGAGTCAGGAGCCCAGCACAGGCTTGTGAGAAATAAAATAACACGGTCTTATTGCAAGCAAGATTAGTTGAGTTAGAATAGGATCCCCTTCCTGCAAGATTAGTTGAGTTAGAATAGGATCCCCTTCCTTTATTTAGGGTTTCTTTCTATATTGCTATGATTTTATAGGAAATTTATAGGCGTACCATGGAGATTGTAAGGTACCAGGTACTGTCAGGACCTGGCACTGAGGGCCTTTTATGACAGGGGAAGGAAAATACCAAGTATTTAAAATAATCATGCAGAGGCCCTTATGCACTAACGCCTCTTTGATACATGGTGGTCTTTGTGAATAAAGGAGACCCTTCATCTAGTGTGGGGGGATTCTTCACAACCAATAAAGGAGATGACACCTCCTCTCCCTTTGGAGGAGACACCACTTACAGCAAGACCTGCAAGCCGATGAATAGGCATTATCGGATGAAAATGGGCAGGACTTGGTAAACTACAAAAAGCGGGAAGTTTAAGTGTGAGGTGGGTTCCCAGATCCCCCATGGTCTGAGGCACCTGAATGTGAGGGGTGCTCCAGACCCCTGTGGTTTGAGGCACCTGAATGTGAGGGGTGCTCCAGACCCCCTGTGGTCTGAGGCACCTGAATGTGAGGGGTGCTCCAGACCCCCATGGTTTGAGGCACCTGAATGTGAGGGGTGCTCCAGACCCCCTGTGGTCTGAGGCACCTGAATGTGAGGGGTGCTCCAGACCCCCATGGTTGGAGGCACCTGAATGTGAGGGGTGCTCCAGACCCCCATGGTTGGAGGCACCTAGCACGCGCTGAAAATAAAACTTTCCTCCTTGTTATACATCCTTTGTTTCATAGGTTTTTTCTGTCTTCTAAATTTAAGAGAAAGAGAATTTTCCTACAGGCTGAGCCCTCACCAGCAGGTCCACGTCCCTCCTGTCCCTCAGAGCCTGAGCCCACTGTCCCAGTGTCTATTAACAGCCCTGGACATGGCGAGCAATGAAACAGGTCTAGGGGCCACTGGGAGAGTCCTGCCAGGAGCAAAAGGAGCCAGAGGTGGGAACAACACAGGCCCAGTGTGCCCCTGGGAGGATGGGGACTGGAACCAGCACCCCACGCCAGAGAGGCTGGGCTGGGAGGGGACCCCAGTGAGCCCTGTGGGACAGTGGAGCTGCAGGGCAGCCAAGGCCTGTTGCCCAGTTACAGCCCTGACAACTCATGTCTGTGCCCATTCACTGAGGAAAATTTAAGAAAAAAGGCCAGGAAGGCAGCTAATGGAGGGATGAGATGCCAGTGGGTCAGGTCATCCCCAGGATGCCCCATCTCCCACACTGAATGGAAAGATGGTGCCAGAGGAGGAGCTGCCATTCAGCGTCCCCAGTTTGGATTGTGCTCCAGGGATAAACAGGCAAAAGGGCTTAGTCTCAGCCCTGAGCACTCACCAGTGGGAGATCCAGATCCAGTAACATTCACTTAGGGAGAAAACTCTGGCAAAATGCAGACTCTGGATTATGCAAGGCAGTATTCTTGCAGGAACAAGTGCTCTGCTTCAAACAGTTAATTTAAGAGTCATCCCCATTTCTGCTTGAGCAAACAAGGAGGTGTCTGCAGCAGGACTTTACACACCCTGGCACAGTGACTCCTCTGAACAGCAGGCAGGATTGGGGCACCAGTCCCACCTCCAACAGCACAGCAGGCTGCAAAAGCTGCAGCATCCTTCCCATCTGTGAAGCAAGAATGAAGGGAAGATCAAACTTCTGTGGTTGGAAAGTCCCTCTTGAATATTTGAAAGATTTCTTCAAACCTAACTAGTTGGCTGCCCACAACTCCAGCACCATCAGCTTCCCTGTTGGGACTGAAAATGAAATGTGGATTTCAAACTGCTCTGCTGAACACATGAGAATCATCTGTCATTAGCTACAGCTAATTTAACACTCAGAGCAAGAACATTTAGTGCTGAAGGAGCAACAACAGTTAATAGGAGTCTTCATCTTGCAGTAAGTGAACAATGCTCAGGATCTGCCAGTCCAAGGAAGGGAAAGCTTCCTCCTCCTGCACAGGCAATGAAAAGATCACACTCATCTGCAACTCTAACAGTGAGAGTCCCAGAAAGTACTTGGGTTCTCAGTCTCACAGAATATATTTCTGTGGTGGGATTGCTGCCCACACAAAAAATTCACTGGTTTATAGGATAACTGCTCATCCCGAAGGTACTCTGTTCATTTTTTTAAAAAAATCTTGTTAATGTATTAAGAAGAGAGAAAAGAAAGTCACAGGTAACTCAGTAGAGAGGATTTTCACTACAGCAATTTACATCAGTTAAATAGGCAATCGATCCTGTTTACAGACCACTTTGTATCTGGCATTATTAATAAATCATATTCTGTTTCTTCCCCTTAATTGCACTAACTGTGTTAACAAAATTAGAAGAAGATCCTAACAAAAAAGGAATAGATTTTATTGAAAACAAAATTAGCAGCCAGAGGTACTGTGGCACATTGCTGATAAAGCAGGTGGGCACAGGTGGCTCTGAGCCTCCAGGGGTGAGGACTCTCCATGAGCTGTGCTACAGGGCCTGGTTGCACTGTGATGGAATACTCTGCCTGCCAGCTGACATAACACATTGGTTTGCAGAGCAATTAGAATCTACAGTAGATCAGAAAACACCGTTTTTATGAAGCCTCCCATCAAGACAATAATTTACAGACCTATTGTATGAGCATAAGGATTTTGTTCTTTGTCTTTGGGCTAAAACCTTGTTATTCTTCATCTCATCCCATCTGGACTTCTTTTTTCCCTTATCAAAAAAGAGGTGTAAAAATTTAAGTAACACCAGTCAGCTGCATCTCACAACCTGCACACTGCATGGACAGGTGCTGCAAAGGTGTTACCAGCTATTAGCAAAGGTGTTATTGTCTGCCTTTCAAGGTAACAGGTTGTCCTGGGAGCTGTGCTTGTGCAGCTACCAGTTTCTAGTGAGCCACTGTCATACAGTGAACAATTAATTAATTGGTATCAAGAAAAAAGATCAAGTTAAGCCCCATCTAGGGCATAAAGATACAATGATACAAGCACATTTCACAGAGACTTTCTGAAAATTAATATATCATGTCTCTAAAGCTTACTGATCAACAATGAAATTCTTCACTTAGGAAAGAGTTCTACTTCAAAATTTTTCTTCATGATTTGTCAAATACTCCAAGATTCATTTTCTAGGATGTTTAGACATTTTTCTAGAATCCAGGGAAATGGTTTTTTAGTCTCCTCGTAGATATTGTTGTCATTTTTGTGCAGCAGAACCATTTTTTGCAGTGCTGCTTTACCTTATCCATACTTACCTTTACAGTGTTTAAAAAAACAAGCCTTCCTGCTTTCTGGTTTAGAATTTGCATCATTTCAACAGCCCAGTCCCTCTAGGATCCCCTTGCAGGGAAGGAAATGGCCTTCCTTGTGCCCTTTAAAAGCTTCAGTCATAACACCCCTAAAGAACCAAGTACTCAGCACCCAAAAGTGAGGCAAACCCAGGGAACTCTATTTTATGAGATCCTCCAAGAGATTCTTCTTTGCAAACCTCTTGAGTTCCACACACTGATGTTAAACAACCCATCTCATTTGTTTCCAGAGAAATATACTGTACAAGTTAAGGTTGTGCCACAGCCTTTAGGAGCCTTGGTGGCTTCCTGCTTTGCTCCCCTCATGGCTGCCCCTCTTCTCTCTCTTTCTTCATACCTGCCACCCCTGTGTTTTTTTCATTCTGACCAATACTCTTAGTAAAAATTATTAATTCAGCTACCTGTCCTGAATTGCTCTGTTGAGAGGCAGAGGTGTAACAAGAACATGCTCCCCACACTAACACAATAGTCAAGCTCTTCTTACACCAATAGAAACAGCTTCTGGGGAGGGCAATTCAATTACTTTAAGGTCAGTCTCCACCTCCCCTAAACCAGAAATATTTAAATACTTAAATATGAAAGTGTTATGCAAAATTAAAAGTGAAATCTGTTGATAATTGAGAAGAGAAACTTAGTTGTAATTGGAGCCTAACATGGGGCAACTGTGGGAGGTCATTCTGCTGTTTCTTTACCCAGTCTCTCTGGCAAACAGGGAAAAAAAATCCCAGCATCTCTAGCTGTAGTCTCCACCAGAATATTAAGCATTTTTATACTGTGCATTTCTAACAAGAAAGTGCTGTGCCAATTACTTTTTTTCAGAAGTCACCCTGCTCCTGCATCTGAGGGCCATGTGCTGTTACAACACACTGTGCCTCTGGAGCTGTGGCACCTCCTTTCACACAGCGCGACCCTTTCCCTCTTCCTTATGGCGTCTGAAGCAGAGCTAAGTTGCTGTTCCTCAGCAAGGTCTCCCCCTCCTCCCTGCCCTCCAACCTTTTTTCCCCTCACAGCTCTAAATTGGGCTTCCCTCTGCATGCAAATCCCTGCCCTTATCTTGCTTCAGCCCTGGCCTGTCTCCCACTGTGCAGAAACTTGCTGCTTCTAATCTTAATTTCTCAGCCAGCAATCCTTGCAGTTACAGCTCACACACCAGGCATTTCATTGGCAGGAGAAGGTAACTCTCCCTCTAGTCTCCATTTCCAGGGTGCCTCTGCCCCTCCCAGCCTGTCCTGAGGGGCACATGTTGCCTGTTTGATGGTTCTGAACCCTGTAATTTTTATTTCAGTCACAATGACCAAGTTCAGAGAGTGTCACTGAGCACTCCTTGCACAGCTTTGAAGCTGTACCCGCAGAATGTGGAAGATAGATATTCCTCTTTCTCGCTAAAATACTGGTCTGAATGCCATGGTTCCTGCAGAGCACATGACAGAGCATGTCATCAGGAGACTGGGAGGCATTGCCTCTGCTGAGCCTTTTGGTGACAGGACATAGAGTCCTCAGCAGTTCAGCTTAAAATGTGTCCAGCCCCTCCCTCTGCCTCTGAAAACAGTTTGGGTTGTGGCAGAAAGCAGAGGGCAGATGCATTTTTATTATTGTATTACTGGGAGCCTTTGAGGAATACTGGGAACATTCACAAACGAGGCAGAAAAAATCAGCATGTCAGAGTCCTGCATGTGCTGCTGGGGTTGTGGTCCTCCTGTACCTTTTGGGGGCACAAAGAGGACAAAGCTTCTCTCCATGTGTTGCTTACCTTTCAGAAGGACATGAGACTTATGAACAGATTGTTTGGCTCCAGTCTGAAGCTTCTTCTAAATTCCTTATTCTACTTGAAGAGTATTCCTTCCTACAGGAACTTCAGGAGGATCATTTATCAGGACAGTGCTCATCAGTTCTGTGCACAGAGGAACAGCAAGTCTGGACTTTCCCTCTTGGGTGAAGAGAGGCAAAATCAGGGCACCTGCAAAGAATATCCAGTGCTCAGAGAATACAGCTGGCAAAGTCAAGGATCAGCAGTATTAGCATTTTCTTTTACTATGCATTTATTCTAGTGCTATGGATCCAGGCATGCATTATCATTTCACCTGCTCCAAAGATGGAACTGCACCTGCCTTTAAAAATGGCTTGAAAAGCCACCTAATGCCCCTAAAACGCCCATTAAGCCTCTGCTTAAATTTAATCTGTAGCCTCTTAAAGAAGTTTCTTCCAAAAAGTTTCAGAGATAACACTCTACCCTAACTGTACACTTATTTGTTTAATACTGGAAACTGAATTTGTTTCTTTCTTCAATACTGACAAAGGACACCTGAACAACTGGCCAGATTTCAAGAAGCACTGGTAACATAAATTATCCACTGCTCTCAGAAATACAGTTCCACCACTTCTGCAATCCGTGTTGTTCAAAGCCATCAATCACTCAGCAAAGGAGTCTGTATCAACTAAAAAGCAGCATCATTGAGCAACAGAACTGACAAACCCCCATTTGTTTCAAGGAAAAAAATTCAGTAAGATGTAATGTTCTCCACTGCTCCAGTTCCTTTAGCACCTTATTTTTGTAAAATTGAGACTGGACATCCTAATTCAGCAAAGAATTTTGCCTACATTCAATTTCCACTAGAACTTCTTTATATACTTCATTATATCAAAATACTTAATTAAATCAGAGCCTCTTGTGTTAACAATTTCTGCACAACTGAGAGGAAATCTGGACAAGAGTTATTCTTCAGATTCAGGCAAATACTTGAACACAGAAAAACCAAAAGAGCAGCCATGCAGAGCAAGATCTCACATTAAAAAACACTATTACTGCCCTGAAATCAATCTGACAACCTCTAAATCAGACCATAAAGAAATAAATACTCCTTCCTTCATTCAATTCGTGCACAGCAATAAAAGCCCAGTAGCCCAAAGATTTTCCTTAGCCTGACAGACAACACAACTGAGGTCAAACAGTGACACAAGTGTGTCTTCACTACATTTGACTGCAGTTCAATAAACTCGTGTAGGTACAAGTGTCACAGTCGGGAGCTGTGCACAGTTTGAGGAATGCAGAGCACTGGGGAGATGAAAGGCAGCTGCCAGTGTGTGGCCATGGAGCTGCACCCTCCCAACAATGAGAGCAGACAGAGCCATTGATTGGTGCTGTCAGCCAGCCCACCATCCTGCCTGAACTCAGCTCAGGAATGACACTCAGCAGGAAGGGGGAACCTCCTTCTCTCCTCTCCCTCCCTGCTCCCACCCAGATCATAATATATGAAAATAATTCAATACTCAGAGGAAGCTTACAAATTTGGGGGGTCTCAGAAGCAATTTTCAATTTTACCATATGAAATGTGTGTGATCTGATCCAACCCATTTAAATGAGCTCATGAGAAGAGTCAACTGGTATAAAATAATTTGCTTGGGAATGAAATCTGCCCCTGTCCTTCAGCAGTCCTGTCCCTCTCCACACTCATGGACACTCATGTACAAAGTTGCTTTGAATACCAGAATAAGATCTGCCATAAAATCATTAGAGCCACATACAGTAAAAGACCCTCTGAAATATCTCACTTCCAGCCACTCACTAATTTCCACAAAAGGCAGGTAAAACTGGAATTCAAAACAAGTTCTTGCTGATTTGAATATTCAAAAGCTGTTCTCGAGTACTTATACAGATGCATCCCTTGCCATCGCAGCAAGGCCAGCCATTTCAGCATTAGCCAGCTCTGCATCTCCTGTGTGCAAGTCACAATTAACCACCAGCATAAGTGGATTTATCCCAGGAAGGAGGAAGAATAACAATTCAATGGCATAATACAGACATGTCCAGACAATTAATCATGATCAGTTAGTGAGGGAAAAATAACTGTAAGCTATGGAGAATGTTGGGTCTGGGATTCATTTTTACTTTGCTAAAAGCAATGCTGGGACAATAAATCTTATTGTATATCCAGTAGGAAATTACTACTATGATTTACTATAATTTCAAACATAAGCAAACAAGTGACACAGTGATATGAACCATCATCTGAGCAGAAATTCATAGTGATTAATCAGCTACTTGTTGTAAAAGGATATTTGCTTGTTGGATTGCTTTTAATCAATACTAACAGAATTAAAAAGAAACATTTTTTTAAATGGAGAGACAGTCAGATGTGCCATTCAACTGGTTCTCCCTCATGCCTGAGATTCCATGACTGCAGTAACATCTGATGTGCCTAAGGGTCCATCCCAATTTTCTTTCCCATCAGTGGAAGGCTTTGCTTCAAGATATTGGATCAGACTGGAACTGGAGCAGGCTTTGACTTATTTTTTTTCACTTTGAAAGCTCAGCACATGGTCACACTGGGCCCTGTTGTAGATGGCACCGCACACTCTGCATTCGTTTTGTCCTTCACTTTTGGGGCTTTGTAATTCAGGAGTAATGCCAGAAAAGTTCTCCCCTTCATAAAATATATTTACTTTTCATTAAATAATGCCCAGATTTAAATTAGACAGTGGTAAAATACCTTAAAATATTTTCAACTGTTGACTTTGAGTATTTGCAGAGTTGCTAAAAACACTGTGGGAAAGCTGGTAGTTTTATTTGTTCTGATAGCTCTTGCTCTCCTGAGAACCCAAACTTACACATTGATACACAAGTCAGTAAAGAAAGGATAAAAGTCAGTAATGTCAGTAAAAAAAGGCTAAAATCTTCCATTCTTTTGTGTCCTCACAAAAACCCTCAGTGATAAAACTGAACCAAAGTGAGTGATGAATAGGCACCCAACTCCAATACTGGGTGTTTTTCTGCAGTCATAACCTACTCAACAATTCACGAACTGTGTCTTGCTGGGTTTATTATTAAAAAAAACCCAAACCCACAACCAACCCATCAGAATCTGCATGAACTGGACAGTACCAGGGCTCTGGAGACCCTGGCTGTGACCCTGCTTGCAGTTGCTCTCCTGCCTGGCTCAGGTGAGCTCCTTTGACTCCCTCCCCTCTGCCCCTCTACCTTGTGGAAAATGGGAATTCACTTTGAAAAGTGCTGTGCAGAAATGTACCCTGAGCAGAGAGAGATCACCTGTTAGTGCTTGGTACAACAGAACTACGTGTCCCCCAAAACCACAATGAAAACTGGACTTCCTTGTGGGCTCTTGTAGGAGGTTCCTACGGTTGCAGGAAAGGGAGATCGGCCCCTGTTTCCCGAAGCTCCCGGACACACCACACCAATCAAACAAAGCAGTGACACAACCAGGAGTGAGGGTGAAACAGGAGCAATTCACTGGGGCAGAGCACTCACTTGTATAGGGTAGAGGGGAGAAGCTTCCAGAAAAAGGGGTGGTTCCCCAATCCCCATTGGATAAAAAGGGAATCAAGAAACGCACCAATCAGAATATGGAGTTAACAATCCATAGGAAGGCGGAGTTAACAACCAGTAAGAAACTCGATACAACAGCCAATAAGGGACCACGATGGACAAAACGGCAGGAAAATGCCTTAGGGGGTTATGGGAAGAAGAAACTGGGAGGGGGATGACTAAGGGAAAACTACAATGGGATGCCATTATAGTTTTATTGAAACTGCGTCATAACTGGAAAACATCCTTAAACAGCCATATTGTTATTCCTTTTGTCATTCCTCAGTGCAATGTCCTTTAGCTCTGTGTTATCATCGTAGACCCACCTCAAAACAGCCATATAATTGTTCTGTTTGTCCTCCATCCCTGTGTCCTCATCAGAGATCCACCTCTTGAAATAACTTTTCCACTGATTATATCCCTGATATTCTCCCACACCTCCTTGCCTACATGATTCACCCTGTTCGATGTCACATTCCCCAAATTACGTGCTTTACCCACAAAACAAACCACGTGGGTTTCCCAGAGAATTCTTGCAAAAGGGTATCTTAAAGCAGTATAGCATTAGCTGTTCAGGTCCTTTATGCAAAGTCCCTATGTATGTCCATAGGTATTTAATCCAACTGAAAACTGTCAGTTACCTGTGCTTGTAAGAGTTTCTCCACTGGATCTTTGTTTCACAAGCCACATTTTACTGAAATACAAGAATTCTTGAGAAAAGTTCACCTGGGACAACATTCATGTATATCAAACTCTGTGGGAGGAAATAGCATTTCTTCCATTTATTGCCATTAGAAACTTCCTGTGCTCTAGATTGTGTAGTTTATCTGCACATTTACGTGTTCCACATATGCAATACCACATCCTCATTGCACTTATCCTTACATTACTCCAACTTATATGAGGAGGGATCCAAGTTATTCCAGAGCCCAAAGCATAAAATAATTTCTTAATCTACAGTAACATAGAGCTTAACTTAACAGCCTGTTGGCAGCAGCACATCCCCTGAATTTGTATTTCAGTTCACATGTCACTTTCCAGGCTCCAATATTTCAGCACAATTACAAATTAATGAGATAGGTAGTCTCCACTGCAGAGATAGCAGCAATCTGTAAAAGGGTATTAAGAAAAAGAGTAATTTATTGGCTTGTGAAGGTTCCAAGTGTGCAGTCACATTAGCATGACAGCAGGAGGTCAAGAGACTCATTAGCCAGCAGTTCTAAGATATGCAGCTCTGTATTTGATAGTGGCAGGATGTGCATGCAACACACACCTCAGGAAATGCAGTTCTGGGCTCTCACTTTGGCATTGCCTTTGCCTGAGGGTTGTGCATACCCCTGGTGGGGGGGTTGTCACTGCTGTGTGCCTACAATAGGAAATCTGGGCCAAACATCCAGCTTTGTTTCATACACTGCTATATTGCCTAAAAATCTTGTTCAGTAACAGCAGAAGAGCAGAGAGCAGAACACCTGCTGTCCCCCTGCCCTGGGTAAGGGATGGATCTTGGTAATACCTGAGCTCATGTTTCCAACTTGAACAACAAACAAAGCATGGCCTGGGTTTGAAATCTGGGAATGGGAACAAGGGGAAAGGAAGGCAAATGATGGATGGAAAGAGGAAGAAATAATGAGGGGGAGGGGGGCTTGAGGTGAGATACAGCAGCAAAGCAGTGTTACCAAATGCCTGTCCTCAAACTGAGGAGAAAGACTGGGGAGAGCCTTCACCTTGGCTAAAGCTCTAACTACATGACAAGGTGCAAAACTGGAGAAACTACCAAAAAAATTAAGGTTTTAGATCCTGATAAAACAAAGTGGCATGGCTCCCCGATTGCAGTGGTACTCTGATGGTTTCCAACCACTGAGATGGCTTCAGCTCATTTTGAAAGAGCCTCCCTTCTAGGGAATGGACTCTGGACACAGTGTGACTGCTATTCATTCACACAAGAGAAAAAAAGGCTGAAATAACCTTGCAGAAAACACAGATCATGTATGGAACAACAATGCCAGCAGGGTGACCAAGTACCTTGTTTAAAATAGCATTAGGTTGGGCTGCCATTTCTTATCTCCCACCCCTCCTTCTCTGGTCAGACACCCTGCATCCTTTGTCTACTGAACAATGGATTAAAGCAAAGACATACACATGTTTTTGTCTAAATCAAATATGTAGAATGGAGTAATTGCTTCTGAATGTGTTTCATGACTGATATCAGCAAACACCTTAATTATTAATTGAATTTCTTTAAACTAACAGTATCAAAGCCTATTACATCAACTCTTATCACAACTGCAGCACTCCAAGACTTGAATGTTATTCCTAATTAAACACATTGGTACCTATTTGAAAGGGAAATAATGTAAGCTTGGCTATTTTCATAGATGTAAGATGTTACTTAAGTTTTACAAGAAGCCATCTCTCCCCTAAGCATTGGGTTATTTCTCATTAAGAGCAGATTTGGGGTTTTTAATCAGAAACATCAGATATTGTCTTTCCTTAGAAGTATTCTGGCCTAGTTTTGATCTCACCTAAAAATGGCAGTGCCAGACTAGCATAAAAATCAGAGTGAGAGCAGACTCGTGGTCAGATCTGGAGTCAAATAAGCAGATCTTCAAAGGTTTCATTCAGCTGATACCTGCATTATTCAGGCTTTTTATCCATCTCAACTTCTGATGTTCCTTCCCCTCGGTCACAGGTTTTGCACATAACACCTCGTTATGCTGTGGAGTTAATTGCCACAGGATGTTTGGAGGCCAAGAGCGTATGTGGGTCAACATAGAGATTATTAAATAGATTAACAAAGAACAGATTCTTTGGAGAATGCTGCAAGAGTTCAATGCCATCTCTGAGTCAAGGTCCTTTAACTGAAGGTCACTAGAGAGACTTATGTTTCCTTGTAGCCTGACTCCCTACACAGACAAATCACAGCTCCTTCCTCCTGTACAGAGACACTGCTTGACAAAGCCCTGTGGTCTGACCCCCACAGAGCTGTGCCATGGGCTTTGTTCTGGGAGAAATCTTATTGCTCCTTTCTTTCATCAATGTACAGGGTTGAAGGGACAGATGTTCAGCAACTGCCCTGTATAGGATGATATGTAAATGAGAGAGTAGGAAAACTAACTAGAGGAAGTTGAACTTGAAAAAAAAAACAAAACAGAAAAGAAATAAAAAGAAGAGTGAACTGCATAGTAGCAGTAAAAACAAGCTCAGCTCTTTACTGAAATCCTACAGAAAACCAGCTAAATAAAATGTAATATAGGACAATCTAAAGCAGCCATTCACATGCCAGTGGAAGGCAACATCCAGGCCCAGGGCAAGGATTTCCTCTAAGCAAAACACTTGCCATCTGAATGCAGACTTTCCATGATAATAGGTGCTTCACTAGAGTGGAAATTTTTAAAATATCTTACACTGCTGTCTCCAAACCCCTCTGTTTTGGGAGGAGAGTGAGTCTGGTGTCCATTTGGCTGAAGGGCAAAGGCAGCTGAGAGTGCATCCTGCTCACATCTCACAGCACAGAGGACACTGTCCTGGGGACAGGATGTTTTGACAACCAAGAGAAATGCCACATATATCTGCCTTCTCCACCGTAATGACCACTGGGGCTGAAGTAGCTGCTTCCTCTGTTCCTGAAAGTCTCATTCACATTGGCAGCACTGCAAAATCAATGGTGTTTAAAAAGCCAAAAAGAGGAAATACCTCTTTTATCAAGGCAGATGCTGGCCAAAAGCTTGGGAGCTTCAAGGAGAACAGCTGGTTTGGCACCCTGAGTTAGCAAATGGCTTCTGTTTAAGGAATTTTTAATGAACTGGTCAGGCTCTAAAAGCACATATGGTAAATCCTCCTCTCTTCTCCTTCCATTATAAAAGATAAATTCATTCACATTTGTAAACATAGCCTCAAATGGAACAAACTTTCATAAATTCAGCCTCTAAGGATAAGAAGTGTTTCAAGCTCATTTTGCAATGTGAACTGAGAGTAGCCCTTTACCCTCACCTCCAATTGCTTCTCTTTTAGGTCAATACTCCTGGAGTTGAGTGTTTGAAGAGCCATTTTACTGGTGTTATTTGCATGAGTTCGGGGAATCCTCAGATCAGTAATTACTCTTTAAGTCTAGAACTATGTCTAATTATTCCAAAGTAATTGTATGTATCCTACATACTTGGATATTTACCAAACAAAAAGGAAACAGAGTCACCATCATTTCACAAATACCCAGGTGAGCACTTGTGACTGTCAACAGAAAACACTTCCACTGTTTGCAGTTATACATTTCCTTGTCCTGATTCTTCTTGAGCAATATATATTATACTTTTTAATGACTGCAGTGCTAACAAATAACACATGGCTGTTTTAAAAAACCAGCCTGGATGACCTTTGTATGCCCCCAGCTTTCCATCTAGACAACTCAATAGTTGCTACAGGGTGAGATCCTGCCCGCAGCCTGAAACCAAACAACACTATAAATGGACTTTCCCTGGCCTTTGAACAGCAGCCATGATGAAAACTTGGGGGAAAAACATATCCCAGTGATGTAGACACTGCCATGTGGTGGGGTTCATATGTTTGTTTCCCTTTGCCTCCAGCTTTACATCATAAACCCCACGTTTCCATTTCAGGTTTCCTGTGCAACTGAACCAGGAAGGGCTCTTTGTTGTCATCCCTGCAGATACAGAGCTCAACCCATGGCAGAATGGACTGATGCATCAGGAGTGAGTGATCACACATATACACAGTTATTTTGGATCCTTCCAACCTCTTGTTTAAAACACAGTGGCAAAATAGTCCAACCAAAATGCTCTTACCATGTACACTTATGACTATATATATATATATATAGTTACACAACCCCATATCAACACATCTCCCATGTCAGATAAGCCAACACACAGACAAAATAAATGAATTTTATGGTTGTGTCTTAATAATAACCCAAATTAAGACAGTGATATAATAATACAGATCAAGTTTAACTACAATCCCTTCAGTTCTAAGCTAGCGATGGGTGGACTTCAAATACTCAGACACATAAAAATACAATTCCTGGCCAATGCAGGAGTCTTTTCCCCAGCCCTCATGTCCCTTCTTTTTTTCTGCTCCTTGCCTGCTTACATCCCCTCCTCTCTGACTTTTGTCATCATACTCTCTTTCTTCCATCTTCCTTTGGCTGGGTTCCCCTCCTGCCACATCTTAATAGGGTGATGTCTTCCCAGGATCTGGAAGGGATGGAGATAAGACCTCCTTTCTTAAGGGATTGTGCCATTATCCTAAATTACACCACAAGGCTCTGTCTTTTACAGTGTTCAAATAACCAGACACAGAGCCGAGCACAGGAATTGAATATCCATTTCCTGGAGAGAACAGTCCTGGAAGACTCTAGTAGGTCCCTCTGCCCTTGTCCCAAAATCAGGGCAGACACATTGATGCTGGCCTGGCCTTCCCACCAAAATAAAACAGAAGGTGACCTGCAGAAGAGCTCAGGCTTTGCATCCTCACAGTTGGCTCACGCGTTTCCTCTGAAAGCCAATGGAATGAACGTGCCTGAAATCTGACAGCGCTTCTGGCAGGCTCTGGTCACACAGTGTGTTAAGCACTGACCATCTCCTACAGGCTGCCAAATAACTCTGAGGGACAAATCACTCTCTCACTCAACTGATGGCATCTGGAAGGTCGACAAAAGGACAGAATTCTGCAGGACTCCCCTATGCTAAACCCCCTTTCTCCCTCATTTTTTATCAATCATTGCACCTGAAATGAGTAAGTCCAATCCCAAACTGAGGCTGCCCATGCACGAACATTTTAGCAGACCAAAAAGAGCCCTCCACATGTCATAATATTTTGGGCTATTCAGAGATGCCAGATAATTCGGAATTCCCTGTCCTGCAAACCATGCAAACACACAGAGATGCTGCCCCTGTCCTAGATGTGCCCTGGCTGCTTCCATGCCCAACACAAAGCCTGCACATGCTGCACTATCTCCACTCAGAGACCTTGTATAGGTTTGGAGTTTATCACATTTTCATGGAAATTCAGTTCGGTGCTCAATTTACCCTTATTTAAATGCTAATTGCGGTGAAGTGGTTTAACAAAGCAATTATGAAAAAAGGCTCTAATCTTCCACCGACTGAGTAGGGAGAAACTCAGAATGTGGTAGACAGATTAACCAAGTAAATGCAACAAAAGCGACCTGTTTCCTGCTTAATGCACTGGGTTGATAAGTGATTCGGTTACAAAGGTGACAGTTCAGCCTCCTTTTCTAAATATATAACACCAAAGAATCAACAAAACACTAACACCTCATGCAGGGTGTTGCATATAATAATTATCCTTTGCAATCTCTCTTGTTTTCTGTTCTTAACACTCACTCTTGTTTTCCTTCTTAATGTATGTTTATCCATTTTATTTAAAACTTCTGACTGTAAGATATAATCAGACACTTTAGAAAGCATTTTGCCATAATTGTAGTTAGTCAAGTTAAGTGCTACAATTTAAAACGCTTTAATGCTAATTCCACCTTCCCCCTCTGCCAGAGCAGCGACTGAAGCCAACAGTGCCAAGCAGTTCAGAAGTTCTCCCCTTACAAGAATCAAAATGCACCAGTTTTACCAGATCGCCAAAGCTTCTTCGGGTTGAAATTAAACATGAGCTCCTTACCTACAATACATTTTTCAGGGCAAGGGTAAACAGAAGAGAGAAGTGAGACATGGGAGTTTAAGACCTGATACTCATTTCTTGGATAATCTTACAGTGTCATTAGAATTTGCAGCATCTCCCTGCTCTTGAGAACAGGTAACTTGTGACTGACAGAAATCAGTGAGATACTGTCAAACACTCAATCTTTAGCCTCTGAATCGGTGGAATTTTATTCAAGTTGAATACCCAAAGGGCTCAATGTCACTATTGATTTATGAGTTTCAAATATCAAATAGTATTTTCTAAAGTTTCATCATCTCAGTTGTTTTCTCCCAAAGACTTGTTACCTCTCTGAGAGCTTCCTCTCTGATTTTCTATCTTGTTTCCACTTCCCCCCAACACTTCCCTAGTTTCTCCCATCCCTTCCTCTGAGTGTTGCCTCAAGGTTGTACAATTTGTGGGGAAAGGACAGTGAGGGAAGAGAAAAAAAGCAAAGGTAGCTGCTCACCACAGATGGAATCCAAGGGCTGAAGGAGCAGAAAAGAGTCTATGACAAGTGGTCAGGAAAGTTTTTTGGCCCTGAAGTTAAGGCACTCACCTTTTGGACTTATTTTTTTACCTGAAGAGTATCCATTAGTAAAAAAGGGGGAAAATTATAACAAATGATAAATAATTTTCATTACATAGTTATCACAAGTGCAAATCAAGCAATGGCAATTTCCAAAGCTCAGCTAAGTCTTTTTTCTGTTGCTCTTCAGGGCACCACAGGACAGCTGCCCTGTGTGGTGTTCCCAGCAGGTTTGTGCTGCACAGCTGGGTGGGTGTTGGTGTAGCACAGAGTGTTGGAACTCTTGTGAAGCCACTGGAATGACTCCTGGTTAAGCTGAGGCAAACTCCATGTGCATGTAACCCTGCAGCACAGGAGGGGCAGTGGCATGCAATGAAAATAGTGGAATGCAACGACACACCCTCCTTTTCCATAAACCATCACAAAAAAGATTCTACACTGAGCAATGTAACCAGGTACTGATGTATCCTACAAAGATTCCAAGCCATCCCTTGAGTACCAAAGTCAAGGGGGAATGAGAAGGTAAATGAGAATAAAAGATGAGAATCAAAGATTGTTGAGGTGAGTCCTGGGGGCAGGGATCTGTATGAGGAGAGAGGTCTCAGATGATGTTATGGGTTTAGCCAGGTGGGCCTAAATTTAAGCTTTAAAGTTCAGATTAGGCCTAGAATTGTCAGCCGACTTGAGCTGGGCTGAGCTAGCTAACAGCTGACTTCTTCTAGCCAATAATATTGCATTCCATACCATACTACATCATCTCAAAAGAAGAAAAATCCAGTGTGTGGGAGTGGCTTGGGCAGTTGCTTCATAGCTGTTGTCTCCGCAAGACACACCATGTTGTCCCAGGAGGGACGGGGAAGCCCAAGCCCACAGCACCGGCTCACCATCATGTTATCTTAGGGAAGTAAAATGTTTGTTCTTAGTTCTTCTCTTTGCTTAAGTCTGTCTTTAGAAAATTGACTTCTTTAGAATGATTTGTAGTTAGAATGGTAAAATCTGTGCTTACTAGAGAGTGAGAAGTTAATATATAACTTGTGTAAGTGTGTGTTATATTGTAGTTTTCTCTTAATTTTCTCTTTTCTGTATAAATACATGTAGTTAGTTTCAGCATAAACCTAGTTTGAAAGGTTTTTTCCCCCTCTCTCCCTTCTTCCCTTTTCACTCTGTCTCGGACAGTTGGTGTTTTGCCAGCTCAACCCAAGACAGATGAGAAAACCTGGACTCCCACAATTACAACAGTCAGTGCTATTTGAATCAATGGTTACCCACAAAGAGATTCCATGTAACCCATGCAATAAATTTAAGTTACAAATACATATCCATTTGGTTTAAGCTAAGTACCTTGGGACAGTAAAGCAGCCTCCCTTGAGAGAATTTGTTTCATTAAGGCTTTCCTAAACTTTACACAGCACAGTAGGCATGGTAATTTCATTTCCATGAGTTAAAACAGCTTTTGATCTGGTAGAGGCACTTAATTATGATCAGAAGGGCAAGAAACTAAAATATATGTAAGTGTGCTGGGTAATTCATGTCATTCAGCATAATTATCCCACCTCAGGGTCAGCTCAGGTTGCTCCCACAAAAGCTCCCTTCCTCTGAAGGGCTGTTTGTCATGGGTGCTTGGCTCTTAATCACCTCATCAGATCAGCTGCTGCTCTGCCCCTCCCTGTGATCGTCTGCAAGGTTTCAGGCCCCTTCTACTGAACTCAGCTCCATTCCAGCTGCCAGGCTGAAAACTTCCCCAAATCCAAACACATTTAACAGTGATGCAGAAAAGTTCTGTTATGTACTTTCAAAAAACATACCCAAGCAATATTAAAGAGCAAAACCCCCTTTGAAGTGACTTTACCAAATCCTGTGACACTCCAGAGAAGGTTTTGGGTGTGAGCTCTGCAGCTGCCAGCTGGAGACAGCCACATTGTTCTATTTCTGCATCCTGCAGCTCATGCACTCCCAGTAAGGCTCTGGGCCCATTCCATTTCTGGCCAAAGGAAACTCTGCAAAATCATTCCCATCAGGTCGCACCTCTGGAGTAACCACAGCCACTGCACACAGGGAAGACTAACAGAAAAGTCTTTGGACAGAATTCCTGAAAGTCACTTTGGACATATCCAGTGAAGAAGTTTCCAGTGGGGATTGGCTTGTTGGGGACTGGACACTGAATGCCCTCAGGGCAGTTCCCAGAAGAGGCTTCTATCAGTGAGCTCTGACCCTGACAGACACAACGAGATCATGTGCCACAGAGTGCATTTCGAGAGGAAAGAGAGAGAACTTCCCACTAACACCTCTGTACTTTTAAAAGCTGGTATTTTAAATGGTCATATGTCTAACACATTTTGAAACATCAGGAGAGACAGCAATCTGAACCCACAGTCCTGTTGATCAGCCCACCAGGACATCCCAAAGCACAACGTTAGTTAGTACCCATCCTTGGAGTTCTCCTGGATGATCTGGACTGTCACTACTGACACACTAGTGCAGGGGAAGAGCTGCTCTGAGGTACCACACCTCAGGAATAACACACAGCTTGGTTTCAGCTTTCCAGGTAGGTGATCATTTTTAATTACAGCATTTGTATTTAAGCTCTGCACACAATGACTAAATTTTAGCCCTGCAATATGTGCCAGACTATTTCTCAGTAGCACTGGAAAACAAACAAAAAAAAAACCCAGCTGCCTGCATATTCCCAGAAATAAGAAAACATCTATCAAGCCTTGACACAAACAATTCTTATTTCTGCTTTATCTATTTATTCTCCTAAAAGCATCATTGAAACAATTCACAAGATTCATAATCCAGAAGAAAAGCAATTTAAGCCCACATCTGCAGAGAAATATTAATTTATAGAAAACAGTAATCTACCTAAAACCGCCTTAGAAAAACACTTCTACAAATTCATGTCTGTGCCCCAAAAGAGCTGAAAAATGCATTATTCAATTGTTTGTGCTTTCTAGATGTAGAACTGCATGTGTAAAAGAAGAACACGGGCACAAAGCCAGCAGGACACATTAGCAGAGGAACAGTCCCTCAGAAACAAAACCCATATGGAAAATCATCCATGATTTAGCTGCAAATACCCAAGCCTGGAGCCCCACAGAGACAATCCAGGCTTTTGCACTGCCCTGACCTTAGGAGTGGAGCAGCCTGGCAGTAGAGGCAGCCCAGCAAATCCAAGAGTTTAGGGCACCGTCACAAGTCCTGTTTGCTTGAGGAGCACAAGCTCCGTTGGTTTTAGTTCCTTTGCCCTGAGCCCCAGGGACAGGCCGCCCAAGGATCAGACACATCACCACAACCCTGCGGTGTCAGTGCAGAGACACAACGATCCCAGCAATTCCAGACAGCCTTCCACCCTTGCAGGGCTCTTGGGCAGAGTGAACAGCACCTCACCTTCAGCTCAACATCTCAGCAGCGTTGAAATCCCAGTGTTCCCCTGGATGTCTGTGGTTTGTTTCTATTATTCAAACACTCCTTTCCAAGCTGAGCAGGGTTTGTGAGCCCCTGTGTGCCCGTGTGCCCTGTGAGCCACAGAGAGATGCAGCTCCCTCAGGTTAAGTGCTGGATTGCTCTTGAACTCGCTTCCACTCACATCTCTCTCATGAGCCCTCCAACCTCCTTCACACATGCCCAGAGCTTCTTGTGTACTGCACTTGCCTTGCAGAAAACCCCAAAGCCTCCTTTGTTCTTCCACTCTCTTCAGGTGAACAGACACCTTAAGCTTGACCGGAGATGTTACACTCCTGGAACATTCTAGTCCCCCTTGGTACAAGGATCATCCAATGACTCCTGAGGAGCTCCATCTCCAAAAGAACACACAACAAAAGAACTAAGGGCTCAGCAAAGGCATTCCAACTGTTCCCTCCTCTGTGAGCTGTTACAAACACCCACTTCCCTGGTATGTTTTGGATGTGACAGGAATGCAACTGGATAAGCCTGACTTTAAAGTCAACTGTACTTTCAAAATTTAGCTGAGATGGAGACTACTGCATGGTAATGATTTAGCTGAGAGCCTCTGCAGAATAGTCTCACATCTTTTTTCATTTTAGATGTTACAAAGGCTTCAGTCTGCCTCAGTAGTGGGGAGAAGAATAAATCTGCATGTGTTAAGGGCATGGGAACCAGGGATAGAGAATTTGCAGGGCTGTGTGCTCTGCTCTCACTCCAAATTCACACATGGGACTCACTTCCCTTGGCAAAACTTGGGGCTTCTTGGCATCTCTCAGGAGACAAGCAATATTTTAGCTGAGTGGCTCTTGCAGGTATGTGTGCTCTGCAATAATGAGTGCAATGCTATGGAGCAAAAGAGGAAATAACAGACTCCTCGGGTGGGTATACTTGCAGTTCCATGGGCAACAGATCTAAAATTCCATGCTTTCATGAATAAGATGAAGGAAAATATTTGCACATTTGTGTTCTCTTGCCCAGTTCTTTCTTCCTTCTACACTTGCCAACATAACATTGGCAGTAGCACCAAAGATGTAATCAGTGAAGTATCAATACAAATCCATGCAAAGAGTTCATGGAAATATTCAGGGCTGGCCTGAACTACTGCCACGGTGAACAACTGACATAAAAATAAAGCCTTTCAGGCCAAAGCCCCGATGCAGCAGCCATTGGCCATAGCCCTTCCTGCCCTGGAGGATGCACAGAGCCTCTCCTCAGCCCAACATTACACACAAACACACGTGCCATAAAATGTACAAAGGGCACAGAAGTGCCAGCAAAGAGCACAGACACCATCCAGCACAGAAAGTGTTAACCAACTTCATAATTTCTTCATCTTTTTTAATTAATAGATCGTAACTTACCTTACATGTTTCAACTGGAACCTGCAGATAGTTTTCTAGAAGGTTTTAGCTCTGAAGCGATTTTAAAGATCCAATATGAGATGAAGATAAAAACAATCTTTAAATAATCTGTTAATGCTGAATTAAACTTTCACTATAGTAAGAGAAAGTTGAATTATATAAATTAAACTACAGCAATTAGGCTATTCAAACAATGAACAGAAAGATGGAAGCTGACAGGATACCAAGTAGTATCCAGGCTTAATTATGACTCGATTCCTCTGCCCGTCACAAAGGCTATTCAGGCTACTTCAAACAACAATTTCAGTCCACTTTTATATAACACTACACATTAACAGAAGAAACAGGCAGAGAAACACCACTTGGGGCTGCTTTCTCATCACTTGCACTTTCCTTACCAAGAATACTCTCATCGTTTTCAGACCTTTGTCTCTAGAAATCCCTCTGACTGCCAATGCTTTGCTTTAACACATTTCCATTCTAGCAGAAACCAAATTTCCTCTTAAAATGTTCCTAGAGAGAATGCTCAGTAATCCAGACCAGGACAGCACACACCTCTTGGTCACTACAATAGTTCAGTGCTCCCTAGCTGTGCCTTTGAGCATTTCCTGAACTCAAGGATAAAGTCAATCACCCAGGTATTCTATGACAAGTCTCTATGGATAAAGAATGTTTTTCTTGTTGCTGCCTGAATAGGATTCTCATACGTTTCATTGCTATAATTACCCATTCACTGTGCAGTGTTAGTGCTTCACATGTTTCCCTTTCTCTGTCCAAAACATGCATTGTAGCCACCTTTCTTAATGAGATGAACACACACTGAGCCATGCAGCTTCCTCATTAGCTTTCCCAGTTATGGGTTGTAAGACTTTGCCCATCTCTGACATTCATAAAGTGGCAGCACATTAACCATGGAAATAAGCACTAACTATGGCAAATGCCTGTTTTCAGCCACGTTTCATAATACATTGCTCTTAATCTTTTATGTGATCATTTTTTCCTTAATTACACCCATTATAATTACACTCATCCTACTCCTGTCAATCCCTTAAATTACAGCCTACAATGTCAGTGAGGAAAACAAGCTTTTTAGGGAAAGGACAACATACAAACATTTGTTCTGCGGGGCAGGTGGGCACTGCTGAGAAAGTCTGGAATGGCACACAACATGCAACCAGCACCAATATCCCAACATCCTGGTGGGTATCAGCAAGTCCCTTGGAGTGATGAGGCTTCCTCTCCACTCCTTTCCACCCTGTGTCACTGGAAAACTTCCTCTTCCACCTTTGATTTCAGGGGGTTGTGTTTTCTGCTGCTTTCTCCCACTTTCCAGCACATTCAGCCCTCATGGTCTCTGCTGTTCTCCCATCACCAGCAATCCTTTCAGGGAAGGAGAATCTCCACCCAAAGCTCATCAGCAACCTTTCTGAAACTCAAATTTATCTGCAAGAGCCATAACTTGGCAAATTCATTGAAGCAGGTTCCTGCTCCAGCCCCATCCAAACCTAGATCAGCACTCAGTGAGACTGCACTCAAACCAGGCTTTATTCATCAGGATTTGGCTATGGATATCTATTCCCCAAAACACCTTTTTTTGTTCTTGCTTATTCTGTATTCCAAAAGCATCTAGAGCAGCTCACGTTAATAGAATCTACAGATTTTCTCATTTCTTTAACTTTTCAGCTCACAGCCTAATTTAGCTGAACTGACCTTGTTTGGCTTCAAACAGGAAACAGACACCAATTCCTGGCTTGTATTTTACATTAAAATAACTTATGCCATTAGCAAAGGAAAACTGGTCATTTTTATCTCAGATCTGGGATGTATCATATCATGTACTCAGCAAATGTCTGAAACTAAACAGAAATGACAGGACTGTAAGGTTTTAGTGCAAGAGACACAGTTTTCTTTTTACCTCCAGCCACAGAGATAGTTAAGTAGAGTCAATATATGGAACTACCAAGCAGTGTCCAGAGCCACCATTTGTGCCAAGAGCTGAGAATGATCAGAATAAAGAGCTTAAATGCTTAACTCCACTGACTGGACGTGATATCCTGAAATCACAACCAGACTGTGTGCTCTGGGATGCCACACTACCCTGGTGCTCCTGCCACGCCTCACATGCCAGACATTCCCACGTGGCTGCAGGAGATATTGGCATGTTTGGTCCTTCCATCAATAATTTCACCCCTGTTGCAACATGTTGATGCTTCTCATGAGCAAGGTGGTAGGAAATGACACTGCTCACTCTGGCAGTCCAGTGCAGTACAGAGGCCCCTTTTATCATGGTGGGGACTGATGAGAGGTTTCAAAGCATGCTCTTAATTTCTCACCCAAACTTTGTGAAAGACCATCCAAGACAGAACCTTCTTGAAGAATTCCTGGCACTGCAGACATACACGAGTGCACTTCTGTGCTAGGAATCCAAAGTGACAACAAGGAAGGATGGCCTTCCCATACAAAGTGAGACACAGAGAATACAGTGTGGGTTTGAGCCCACCTCTGATGTAAACATCAGGCCCACACCAACACTCCTGTATGTAGTGCTGCCAGGGATCATGAACTTCGTTTGCTGAAGTGTCTGGGAGGTGCCCAAATGCATTTGAGTGCAGAGACATTCAGGGCATGATCTGCAGAAGTGTTCCATATCCAGGAATAGTCTTAGAATTAAAAGAAGGTGCTCGGTGCTTCAGGAGAAAAAGTGGGGGATTCAGACTGAAGCATAACTGAACACCTGTCACAAACTGACTTGTGCTCCAACACTCAGGGTCACTAACTGGTCTCCTTCCAAAGCCAAGCTTGTTTACATCACTTCTTGAGGTGGCCAAGAGCCAGTTCAAGCCCAACAGCCACACAACCAGAAACTCTTTCACCCACTACACAAAGTCCTCCCCACCACCAGGTTCACAATTTGGACTCTGATTCCTTGACTTGCAGGGATGTATCTGCCAGCCTGGCAGGAAAAGTCTTAACTCAGAATTTCCAGCTCTGCATCCTTCACATTTGCAGATTAAACATTTATAGCTTTCTTCCAGGTTGCCAATTACATGGGGAAAGAGCTTCCCCAGAAAGGTACCCAACCTCCTTTGTACCCTCAATGTCTACACAGAACTGCAGGGTGAGGTCCCCACTGCCCTCACAAAAATGTCAGACAGCAGGGGCACCTCTGGGGCTCAGCCACCCACACAGGACAAACCCACCTCTCCTCTGAGTGCTACAAACCCTACTGATGCACACAATAACCCAGAGGGGAAGAGAGGCAAAATAAAGCCAGGGAACTGCTGGATACCCCAACAAGAAGAACTAATTATTCCATGGAGATCTTCCCAAGGAACTCGGGATGTACATTCAGGGGACAAGGCACTGATCAGTGGAAATGACCAAAAAGGAAGAAAAGCAAAACTGTGAACTGAAAGCCAGAAGAGATAAGACCATGGACAACAAGCAAGGATTAACAACATGGCCCCAGGAAAAGCCAGAGAGTCAG
The DNA here is from genome assembly GCA_013396695.1 of Sakesphorus luctuosus. Classification (NCBI taxonomy): domain Eukaryota; kingdom Metazoa; phylum Chordata; class Aves; order Passeriformes; family Thamnophilidae; genus Sakesphorus; species Sakesphorus luctuosus. Next base: position 295,065 of record VWZD01003731.1, read on the forward strand.
CTTTTAAGGGAGCTTTCCTGAGTCCTGCTGTGTTCAGGGACACAGGCCTTTGTAATTTCTTTATAAATACATAGGACTGCATCAAAGTCACCCTTAACTCACCAATTTCTCATCTAAAGTGGAACAACTGACAGAAAACTTCCCTCCCCAGACTTTTTTATTGGCCTCTTGGGTCAAGAAAGGCTACGATAATAATTACAGCCTCAGCAAGGAGGTGATAGCTTGTGTTAGAAAACATTATTTGAATCAGGATTGAAGGGACAATGCTTTTCTAGCAGCAGTTAGGTATAAGAGGAGCTGACTTTTTTCCTATTAAATACAGGAGGATTCATCCTCTTTTGCTGTTAACATATTGATATGTGTTCTCATCCTGCATTTGTAGCATATACATATATATATATATCTCTATATAATCTGACTGATTTGCTCAGGATTTAAATCTTTCAGGACAACCATTTCTTTTAAACTTATTTATAATACCTAAAAAGGTACCACAACACTAACAGACAGATGATTGCAGGGTTTGCTATAGTGAGGCTTTCCTTCTTCTGTCAGCAAGCACTGACTGAAGGCACATTGCTCCAGTTCTCCAGGGAGCAGAGGGAAATATGTGAGGAACTGGGGACAAAGGGAAGTGTTTTGCACAGCATCACAGGGCAGAGCAGAGACAAAAAATCACGCCACATGTTGATCTTAATTCTTTGTAGCCTAATTTGTCTCTGAGCTCAGCACTGGGGGCAGTCAGGCCCCTGTGTGGTGGGAGGTTTCTGTACTTGCTTTGGAGGTGCCCCCATACAGCAGGAACATTCCTGTTGTGCCCAGTCCTGCCCAATGAGCCAGCTGGTGTTCAAGGGTCAGCTGTCCGGGAGCAGAGATTCAGCCTCCTGCCACCTCCCTCACTGCCCAACAGCTCCTCCCGTACCTGAGGAGCACCTAAAATATAAGATCCCTGCTTCAGTTAACTGAGTAATACAATTAATTACCTTCACCAGAAACACAGAGTCCTGCTCAGCTGGGAGACATCATATCCTGAAGGGACACGTTAGCAGTGAAGGTGCAGCCAGTCAGGAACAGCCACATGACACACATGCTGCTCCTGTGGTCAGGAATACTCTCAACTTCATCCTCCCTTCAGGCAAAGTCATTGGTGGGACTGAGCCCTCTAAACTCAACCTCATTGGCATATCTGTGGAAAAGGACGTCAAACTGGGAGCAGAGCCTGCCTCTGGCTTTTTTTATAAGAAATGAAAATATTTGAACATCCAGAGCCTATGTATTTTAAAAACACATAATTTAGATACTAACAGCATAAAGAAGATGTCAATATAACTGTGAGAACTTGTCTTTTTTCAGAGCTTTCTCTAATTAAAAAAAAATTCACATGGAACTTTCCTTAAATTTGAAAGGAAGAAGCCACACTACTTAGAACTGATATGCTGTACTCTGATGGGTGGGTGACATAGGCACAAGACGATCCATTTAGCAAGAGAACCAAAACCATAATGAATGTAACTGTGGGGGAGGAGAGAACTGATGCACCTGTCTGTGCACGTATCACACACACATACACACACAAACCTTAAGAGAACAGCAGATAAAGGGGTAAATTAGATTGATCACAGCACTCTTAATATTGCTTTGGTTTAAGGCTTACCAACTGTGCTACCACAGTGAAAGTCTCTGATGGTGGTGTCCTGTTTGGAGTGGGGTTCTTGGTACTCGGAGTGGGTCTGACCTTCCTCACCTAACTGCTCTAGATACCCTAGGGTAGATTATTTGATTCTTACTCGAGACAAATATTAATTAATACCTCAAAGATAAAAGTGTTTGGCCCCTTCACTCATTCTGACCCAAGAGAAGCATTTCATTCTGCAAAAGTCATACAGAGCAAAAAGAGAAGAGGTTGATTCCTTTCCAATGCAGCTTGCCGTGCACTGCTCACTGGCACTGCCACGCTCTGTGCTGGCACTGCTAACTTGCTGTTTGCTATTTTGGCTCATTATGTAACTTCCAAAGGAAAGAGTGTTCTTACAAAGCACTGAAAGAAGGGTGGGAGGCATTATATTTCATATTTCATATAATGAGCCTCCAAATTCTGAGGTGTCTGAGGAGATTAAATCCACCCATGGCAAGGCTGGATCTGCCCCAGAACACAAGATTTGCAGGGAAGGCACATCTTGTCATCTTTCCTTTCTGCCCTATGTTGTTAGTGTCCAAATGAAATCTAGCAAGAAACACTATCTATTGGCAGGACTGAAAAGTCCATATATTCAAACTGTCCCATTATCAAGCATATGAATAAACCCATTCAAGATAGGATCCAATTCCCTGCTGGCAGAAAGGGTATTCATCGGCAGCTGGGGAGAACTGCACTGGAACTCCGCATTCCAGCGCCTTCAAATTGTCTCATTTGAGATGTTTAGATAACAAAGTCCCCTGAGTTTTCCTATTCAGCTCAGCCAAAGAAACACTCAACACACAAAGGACTAAGAGGTGCTATTTCTTCACAGTACAAGCGATGATGGAAAATGCTGTAAGGTGGGAATGTCTTGCCCTTGTCTTTACAGCCTGTGAGCCATCAGCATGGCTGTTGGTATTCAATACTGAGTTTCATGAAAAGCACAAAGTATGATTAAGTCACTAAAAAAAGCTGGAGAGTATCCAGGGTTTAATTACCCTCATATCAGATTTTTAAATGCTGATGAGAGCAAGTGGCAAACAAGAAGAACGGCCAGCAGTGTGGTACACCTTGGGGATTGCCTGTGCACCAGGCTGGTGAGTGCCCAGCAAACCAACTGCAAGGGGAATTACGGGGTTTAATATAGTGAAACAAAACACAGCCGTTCATTTATATGGGTCTCAAAGAGCAAAGCAGATAAAATAAGAATCTAACCCCAAAGATCGTTGGATTAAATATAACTCAAATCCTTTCTTTGATTTCAAGGAAAAGATCTGCCAGAAACCTTTTAACAAATGTTCCCCCCAGTTACATTAGCATTTAGACTCAGCTATGCCTAGAAGATCTAACCAAATTACAGTCCCTGCTGTTTTCAAGTTTGCACATGCAGAAAGACAGTCTTGGATCCGAAAGGGACTGAGAAGGACAAGATAAACAGTGTGGGAAGACCAAGCATCCATTTCTTTTTGCATTTCTTTTTGTTGTAGGCAACAAAAGCAAGGAGATACAGTGCCTGTCTGTACCAGTGGTGACAGCTGCATTGCTGGGCCTTGCTGTGGACTATCCCAAAAATGTATCTGTGTCACAATCACAAAGCCTTTACCCTTACCTCTTCCTATACCTTGTAGGAAGATCACACCAAAAACAAATACAAGGAGTGTATATAGGTCCTCCTAAGAACAAACCAAATTTCTTTAACTGCAGACATTTTCATGACAATTCACAAATTTAGTATTATGCAACTCTGTATCTTTTAAGCAATTCTGTGTAAACCATAATCAGCAAACTTTCACTGTTCATCCACTGGGACATCACTCAATGTGGCACTCGGACAGATGGGGTCTGCAAGATAATCTGGGCTCACTTTTCCACGAACATAATTACTGCCAGCCTTCAGTCTCCTGTTATGTGTTTCCCTCTCCACTGCCCCAAACACCTAAGAATGCACATGACAGCCCAGAGAAAACAGCCTTGATGGGGTGTTCAGAATGCATGATGGATCATTCACAGAAAGGGCCCATAAATCTCTAGAATCAGAGGAGATTACTCTTGGATATCTCAGTAGTTGTGCAGAAGCTGCAAACTGCAGTTTGCTCCTGTGTGCATGAAATCATCCAAAACTCCATAACACACAATCCTTATGGGAATAACTGCACCAGAGTGATTTTGGTCAGGTACAGCTTCAAAATCCAACTTCTGTTTAACCAGCTTGATTGATGCCTGGAGGAAACATTGCAATACCCACCCATATCATCCTTCTCCTCCTCTAGAGCGACCCTGAAGTCCAAAAGTAGCACTTGAGGATTCAGTAAACACAAAGCTGCACTACCACTCACCTTTTTAACAGCAAAGAGCCTCTCCCTAGAGGAGAACCTCTAGATCAGCATCTGGTACAGCACTGCTACAACACAACAAAGCAAAAGTCCTGAGGGTCAGCACAGCCTCACTGCACTGCAGCTCACCCCACCCTGCTTCCAGGCAAGAGAAGGCCTAATTACATACTAATTACATACAAGTGCCCACACCTGCTTTACCACAGGGGCCCAGAACTCCTCAGAGGTTCCAAGCCCTGCCCTCAGGCCTGTCGAAGTCCCCAGACTAAGGTCAAAACAAAGCAATACATTGGACAATTCATTTAATCAACATTTGATCCAAAATTTTTTTCCTCTAGATTGTTCTAAACAACCGAGGAACTTTTTGGACTTGAAATGGGTCATCAAAGCCAACAGAGCTCCTGCATCTCCCATGGGCAGGGGATTTAGTACAGGGTGATTTATCTCTTCTCAAGGTGATTTATTTTCCCCCTGTGAAGTGCTGATATAAGTACTAATGGATGAAATACAGGAAGGGGTCCCATACTCCTCTTTAGCACCTTTGTAGAGGTTTTGTTCATCTACCATTCTCTAGGCAGAGGAGCATATGGAGATTTAGTCTCCAAACACCTGCTGTGCTGACACAGCACCTCCTGCACTACAAGCACCCCATTAAAACTATTCTTCATACCTGTGGCGGCTGAATCACTTCCTAACACAGGACATCAGTTAATGCACTCATCTCCTGGTCAGGAGTTTTAATGGCACAAATTTTGGTCATGTCTCTTCATAGTCTAACCAGGTAACTTGCTGTTGTCATCCTAGTACAGCAGAGAGCTGGGCAATGAGGGAAACCCTCATCTCAGTGGGTGGAGTTACTTGTCCCATGTTAGGGAGTAAATAAGAAGCTCCATGGTCAGAGAAAAATGCCTACCAACAACCCTCTAAAAAATGCACATTTTATTGGATTAAATTCCACACATCCACTCCAAGTGTTGATTTAATATTCCATCCCCCTTCTCATTAGACTACAGGTAACCCCCCCATCATTTTTGCTTCTTCCTTTGGTATTGATATCAGACCCTCCAGGATCCAGTTTCTCCTGTGCAGATTTCTATGGGTATGACAACAATTATGTCTCCCCATCTGCCTTTCTGGACAATTATAAAGCAGGAATATGTCATCCTTCTCTTTTGTGCACTGGTGATCCCTATCCAGGAGTGTCCTCCTTCCCCATATGGCAGAGATCCAGCAATTTGTCATGTCACAGTGTTCAGGGAATTCTTCTTCTGCTAAGAAATCATCAGTCTGTTTTCATTTCCCTTGAGCCTTTGGGAAGAGATAACTTAAACTTTTAACTTCTGATTAATGTCGCTTCCTACAATGTAAGGTACAAAAACGTGGAGAGAAATAGTAAGTGAACAATAAAGGACAAGCTTTATCAATTATGTAAACACTATTCACACATGAAAGATTCAACAAGACCTTAATATCTTTTTTTCCCCAATGGAATATCCCGTTATGAAAGCACCAGAGCTGTAAATTAAGCCTCTACCTACTCCATGAAGTGATTTCATTTGGGTTGTTTGGGTTTTTTTGAGTCACCTGAAATTGCGACCAAGTTTTGCTAAAACATGATCTTCTCTGCCATAGGTTACTACTAATAGGAGGTTATGGAAGGCTGAAATGTATATTCTGAGCATCTGTTCATGTGAGGGGAGGTTCCATGCCTGCCCCTCTCACACCTGCAGAGGGACAGGGACGTGTTTTGTTTATGTAATGCAACATCTGTACAGGATTTAGATCCAAACTAGGTCAGAAAGGAGCAGCTCCCTCGGATGATTGTCAGCTCCATTACATCACACACAGCCCCCAGGGAACTGCAGAAACATCCAATATTAAACCTACAAGTACTGACCAAGGTCACTCTGGCTCACCTGTCTGTGATGGACATCAGACAGAACTGCTCCAAAAGGCACAGAGTCCAAGGCCAGGATTAGGGTATCTCAGATTGAATTGTGAATAAAAGATGGTATAAATGCAGATGAAGGCAAAACCAACAAATCATTGGAGAAGAGGATTGAAGGCAGGAGTTTTGGAATATTTAAGAATGAAATGTCTCTGCCTCTCAGTTATGATTTGTAGCCTGTTGATCACAACTGCCCCGGAAAAAACAGGGAAACTGTGGGCTGATAAACTCAAAGACTTTCCAAGGCAAATACATAGAAGGCTGTGTAAAGAACAAATGTAACATTTGGGGAAAAAACAAATGCAGCTTCACAGATGGAAGTCAAGCTTCACAGCCTGACTGAAATTTCCTGAAAAAGCCAAGAAGAGAAAGGAAATCAACTTCCTATCGTACACTTGGACTTCCCAAAAGCACTCAGAAAGGTTTCCCAGAAGCAGCTTTTAAGGAGCAGCCATATAATCAGAAGCAAAGGCCTCAAATATATAATTAAATGGTCAAAAGACAGAAAACTGAGTAGGAACTGGTCATTTCTTGCAGCCAGGAAGTCACCAGGACTCCTCCAAAAGGACATATACTGATATCTGAGTCCTTCAAAACCTTCATGAAACCTCATAAAATTTCATAAAAGTATGTGAAAAACATAGTTTGCTGATACTGACTTGCTCCAGATGGTAAATAAAACATCATTGTGAACAACTGTGGATTAATGTGGAGCAGACTTGATTGGTCTTAAAAATGACAGGTGAAATTCAGTGTAATAAATGTTAAATTCACTGAGTGCAGGTTATAACCTCCCTGCCAGCTGAAAGCCAGAAAAATTGACTTAAACCTTGGCTTAAGCTGCCTAGGAGAAATCAGACTGACAGAAAAATCCAGAGCTGGAGTTGTCACCTTTCCCTAAACCTCATCTTCTAGAAAAATGGATACTGATAAATACTTGGAAACTGCTGGAAATACTCATTGGATACACAGATCCTGCTAGAACTGGAGTGATCTAAATTGTACACTGGACACCAGGCACTCTGCACTGCAGTGGCCAGGAAAATGGACATAGTTCCTTTCTACCTTTTATTGGCAATCAGCAAAGTGAGAACCGACTCAGAGAACTGAACTTGGTTCACTGGTTCAAGGTCATACTCGGGCAAGTCATGGCAGGGCTAAAGAAAAAGGGATTTGATGTTTGATTCACAACATACTATCTCATTCTACTTCTTATGTGAGTAAAGAGCTGCAGGATTAAAAGGTAGAGAGAAAAAAACCCAACAGAACTTGGCCTATCAGTTACCCCTCATTTTGCACATTCCCTCTCAGCCACCGAGGGGAAGTTCCCCGCCCTGTTCCACAGCTGCTGCTCTCACACAGTCAAGGTCTGTAGGACTGACCAGAGTCTGACCCTGCAATAATCTTCCTCATTTGCAGTCTCAATTGCAAACACATGGCAAGCATCTACTTTTGGTTTTAATTAGTTGGTTTCTCACTTTTTGGAGGTCATTTGTGTGTTCTCAAATTGAAATACTATGCATATCATTCCCTCTGAGGGTGGCCTGGCATGAATTTTGGTGGTATATTAGATCTAAGTCTTGCTAGAAGAGGGGAGAGCTCCACGTGCAGCAGTGCTCTCAGAGACAGGAACTTGCTGAGCAGAGTGCACATATGCATTTGATGTGACCTTCTCATGAAACTGATGGTTTTTCCTCCTTTTCATCGCCTCTGTAATTGCTACAATTAAAGCAAGAGAAGTGGAAGATTTCAGGGCTGGAGGTATGGTTAAGTGTTTGTGTTAAATTGCATCATCTTATTGCACAGGGAACTGACTGTGTGTGCTCTTACCATTACAGGCCTCACTGCAGAAGGCAGCAGGTTTTCTTGTCATTTATTTGGGTGCAAGCCAGGCATAAGATGGAGTAACTTTCCTCTGGAACTTGGTATGGGTTGATGAAGTGCAGGTTTCTACAAATAGCTCTACCACTAATGAACTTCAGAAGGAGAAACATTCCTGCATGAGGATTTCCAGTGGGTTACAAATATGTCATTTAGGAGGAGCAGTTTCCTAAGACAAATTACCCCAGACTGCCCACTTCAGGGTGCCAGGCAGCAGCACCTGTGCAGGCAGACTGGGTGGGATGCTGAGCTGCCCCATAGTTCCTCCTCCTTCTGCACAGCACTTTCAAGCCTCAAGGCTGAAGGCTCAGACTGAGCTGTCTCAAAGCTTGTCACAAGCATGTGACACTGCCCAGAGTGCTCCTGGGGCCAGTCCCTGGTGTCACATCCACAGAGCATTCTGCTGCTGAGGGGTATAGGGCATCCAGCCCTGTTCTCAGACATGGTTTCAGATATTTCCAGGCTACTTCTCGCCAGGTTTTTCTTTTTCTCTATATTTACCCTTCAAACAAACATCCCTGATCAGTTGTTTTTACATTGGGCTATATCTTTGTTACAGGGTGATGATGGATTGAATGAGCTTCCTGCCTCTGAGCAGCCCAGAAATGGATGTTCCATCTCTGTCTACCACTGTGCTGCCACGTGTGCATGTTTGAGAGTCGTGCCAGAGAGAAAATAAAGCTCAGGGGCATTTCAACAGAAATGTGTTTGGGCAATCCTTAGGGAAGACCAAGAGGTAACAAGATTATTATATCACTTTTATAGACAGAGTACAAATACCAGACACACTGGTGGAGTTATTAGTAGAGTTACAAAGTGCCAAAAGAGCATGTGCTACAAGAAACATTCCAACATAAACCCCCCACCCAAACCACTGTACTTTATGTAAATGTATAGCAGGCTTGAAGATACTCTGTAAAGTGTCCCCCTTTTCCAGCATCAGAAAGTAATTCCCAGGACACCTTTGTCAAAGATTCAGCCTTGATTTTCCAAGCCTAATTTTTTCCCTTCCCTAGGAAATTATCCAGAGTTAATACATCAAATAAATATATACATAAATTGAGTTGAACAGCAGACCTTAAATTCAGATGTCTGTAACATAAAAAATGGTTTAACCACCATCAGTGTCTGATCCTGTATACTTGGACACACTGCTCCTCTGTCCTCCAGGCCCAGGTCAGGTGTGCCCCCCTGAGCCAAACCCTCAGCTCAGCTCTGCCCTTCCTTTCTCCCTCACTGTGGTCTCTGCCTCGCTCATTTCCTAACCAACACTCCCACGAGTTCTGTGGTATATGAGATCTAAGTCAGGTAATGGAATGGGACAGGGAAGGGAATGGAACTAGCATACCCAGGGAGAGAATTTAAACTAAAAATAATTATATTTAAACCACATTGGCAGCCAGAGGTGTTTTCATTAACATAAGGTTGATTTTGCCCATTAACAAACCTGCTCTTTATTTTCCTTGCAGGAAACCACCTACTCTGAACATTAATAAAGCCTTTCAGCTACTGGCCTGGCTGAAAACCAACACCCAACCAACCTCACAAGCACCAAGCACTTGGCTCAATGTTTTTCACCAGGGTTACTCAGAGTCCTTCTGCTTCTCTGCACACAGAGAACCTGGAGACAGATGGGCCATTACCATAAGGAGCGGGACCTCCAAATGGAGTCAGTGTTGGATTCTGGGAATTTATCAGAAGCTGTAGCAGTACAATAGGTCATAACCTGCCTGAATACATTGGACAGTGCTGCTGCATACAGCAAATACCTAAGAAAAAACCAGTCAATAGTGTCAATAGTCTTTTAAGAGTAGAATTAATCACAGAAGACAGCAAATTTTCATTTTAAATGCTTGTTAGAAGCCCAGATTCTATGTGGCTCCTGCATAGACAAACAGAAGGAACAAGTCTGGTTATAAAATTTCTGTGGTTGAGGCACCCACGACAAATGGCCAATTGAAAAAAGAGAACCAAACCAGAAGTGTACAAGTGTTAGGTCAGGTTGATTTTGAAGCATTCAAAAAGAAGAACCCAAAAAAGATGCTATGCCCTAATTTCAGACAAAGTTGGGCAAATTCACAGCATCCCTGAACAGCCACATCTCCTCAAGAAACAGCAGAAGGTTTGTTCCCTGAGCCTGTCTTCGGGATGTCATTTCAACAGTTAAACTGCTGTTCTGCCTTCTATCAATCTCCCGGACAAGATCCCAGGGAGCCTCTGCACTGTTTGTGATGGGCTTTAAGGAACGTGTCACAGAATGAAATCTGAGTGCTGTAGATAACTTTCAAGGGTACTAAAAGAGCTTCACAGGCAAGAGCTTTCCCCCAGGGTGGAACTGCTGCTGCTGCAGTGCCTTCTAATGCTCCTGTGTGTCACTTGAGACACCCCTGGGACTTTCTCTCACCCACCCCCCACCAACTGCCTGTGTTTGAACATCTGTGACCACAGCACTTCTCCCACCTTCCTCACATCAGCCCTGGCTGCCCGTGTGGAAAGGCAGACCCCTGGCCCTGCAGAGGAGAGGGAGGCACCCACAGCTCTGCAGACACAGGGCAGCCTGTGCCACCTCCCTACAACCCCTCGGAACGGAAGGGCTGAAATGCTTGGGGACAGTGGGCAGGCAGTTTGGGGAGGGTGGATCCCCACCAGCCTTTCCCCTTTCCCGAGCACACAGAGGTGAACCACAGGCTGTGCAGGGGCCAGAGCTGCTCTTCCTGGAAGACTGCTTGCAAGCACCCTCAGCATTGCCAAACCAAAACCCTCTTCTCACTTTAACCCATGGCCAGCAGACCCAAAGGGACAGAGCACAAGCCAGGCAGACCAAGGAGGGCAGTTTTGCTGAAGCTCACACGTGGTGGGAGGGCACTGTGGCCAAGGTCCACCTCCACCACCTCACTGCACTCCCTGGAACCGGCATCCACCTCTCCTGTGCTGCCTTCCATGTCTAGGAAGGTGCTGGGCAGTACTAAGGCCAGAAACCCTGAGTGGGATCAAAATGGCTCCAACATACCTGCCTAAGCCCATTGAAAACCATCTCAGCTCAGTTTCATCAGCTTAGGATCGTGGCCTATAAACAACTTTTCAACACAGAAAAAACAGTTTCTCCCAACAGTGTGCAGTGCTACAGATAACTAACATGAAAAATGTCCTGCAACGCAGGACTGAATAACAAAATAATCAGTCTTTCCACTCAGATGCTTTCTAATATTGCTCATGCTTTTATTTTTGTGTGAGATGTGGTGTTCATAATAAATAATTTCAAGACTTAATATTCACTGACTCCTTTGTCCCTCGCAACTCTTGAATTGCCAAATGAAAGATATTTCTTTTTTTTTTTGGTATTCTGTAAAAGAACCATATATTTGTCAACAATTTTATAACTCTTAGCAGTACTCCATGAATATCATCAGCATTGGATCATCTCTCAAAGGCCTACTATAGAAAAAAATAATTTAAGCAGCAAGTCTGATGATTCCCTTTTTCTCTTTATTACACTAGCACTACTCGTGGTGTTATCATTATGGGTCTGGCAGCATTTTTATTAGAAACTGCTACTCCAGGGGTTTATAACTCAGCAGTAAAAATTCACTCTGGAATGAAACTTGTCATGTAAGGGAGCTCTTATTTAAGCCCAAATGGCAGAAAATTATATTTATACATTTTTAAGTTATTTTAAAGCACTTGCAATGGTTCAGGCAATTTGATTACAACAGATAATTTGAGCCCTTGCATTGCAAAAGGAACTCGCTGAACATGACACTCAGGAATCATTTCCTAAAGATTGTGGCGACTACGTGACTACCAGGCTAAAATCTACGTATGTCCATTTTTAAGGAGTGCCTTAACACAGACAATATATTATCGACAGTACTTAAATCTCTCACCAAGTTTCATTGCTGTCTACTCAGAGCTACAGCCAATCCTTCATATCACTCTGGGTCTATCAAAGACAACTATTTAACACAGTTTCACACTGCTCAGAACTCCAGAGCCTCTTAGGGACTTCAGCTCCTATTGCATTTTAGTGCAGGCTTCAGGAGATGCCCAGCCTTTTATCTCCTCTGCAAACCCTGGCCTATGATATCTAAATAAATATTTTCAGAGTGCTACAGAAAACAGGGGTAAATCTTCCATGACCTTGAATCATTCCATGTTTTCTTTATTCTCCCTTAGAAAACAGGGAAAATAAAGAAAGCAGCTAATTGCAACAGATACAATAAGATATAATTCTTTGAGTGCTGAAGTGGTCATAGTAAAACAATCTAAGTGCTTAAGGTAAAAACAGCAAGAAAATGCCACCAGCAGAAGCCTCTGCAATCCAGCAGGAGATGAGATGGGACCTGGGGCTCAGGGATTTGCAGCTGGGGCAGGAGGATCCTGGAGATACACGAGCAAACCTTGTGTTCAGAAAATACGGAGTGAAGATCTGAAAATAGAAAAGCTGGAAAAGAGGGATGAGCCCCTTGTTAGGGAAAATCTAGGAGTGAACTGAAGGGGACACTCCCATATTGGGATGTGGAAATGTGGCTCCTCTGTTACAGAACTGCAGTCACTGTATTATATGGGATAGGCTTTGGGCAGACAATGCTTTGCTGGACAGAATGGTCAGTCAGGAGAAACAGGGCAACACTGAACTCCTCCTGCCAGGGAAAGGGGCACAGACCTTCCGAGAGAGGACTGATCTAATAGTTCTGGAGCTCTGTGGAGAAATTTCAATATTCCAACTGCAAACTACCTTCCCTTCACTCTGGAGGCAGCAGCACACACCTGGCAGACACTTCACTTGGCTCCCATCGTGTGCAGTAACACTTATTTGATGAGCTCACACTGCACACAAAGCTCTGTCTTACCCCAACATGCTCCATGCAAGTGAACCACCCCAGAGCACTGTTAGAAGAGCAACTACACCTAATACAATTCAGCCAAGGTGGGGGGTTGGAAGGTAATGAGAGAATTTGCCTCTTTAAAGATACCTGATTTGGAAATGTGGTCCAGGAAATGAATTTCCACAAATCCTCCAGAAAAGGTTTTTGTTCTTTTCAACATCAATTAATAGTTGAACCACTTGTGAATGATTTCTCTTTATTGCTCACTAGACCAAAATCTTGTCATTTTAAGTGGAAGGGAGCTTTGAGCAGCTGATACTTTTTTAGAGCAATTCCCGATTTGCCTTTGACCAAAACTGTTCCTTGTGCAGCTGCAACCTACAGTAACTGTTGTCTGACAAGAGCCTTTAACTGAAATTGCCCACATTACAGCTGTAATAAAACCTCAGAGTAGAAGATGAAGAGCCTGGCTTTATTGGTTCATCCTTCACTCATCCCTCTTTAGGTGAGATTTCTATCATTCATTGCACTTTGTAACACACTGAAATATTCAAAATCAGAAGTTTTCATGCCAGCTCCATCAGGCAAAACCTCTGCAAGCACACAGGGTGGATGAAGGAGAATCTGTGCTGCCACAGAACAGAAATGGGTCAGGGACATAGCACAGCACCAAGAACAGACAGGGCAAGAAGGCTGGAAGCAGCTCTTACCCGAGGGACCACTGACAGAGTGAAACACTCAAGTTTTAAAATCAAGCCTAGCAAATAATTCAGGAGAAGGCAGCATCTCAATAGCTTCCAGTTGTGTTCTTATTTTACCACAAACTAAAACATGGACTTGAAGGGCAGCAGCACCACCTGCAAGCTGAGAGGGTCCTTTGATCCAAGCTGGCCACGTTTAGGGGAAAACTCCAGAGTACCACTGGCATGGGCAGGAGTTGCATTTCTGACTAAATTGATAAGTTGTTAAATGTGAGTTAGATGAGCCTCCTGCCATGGGTTACAGTTACTGTGGTGTCTCTGTTACTGCCCACCATTTAGCATTTCAGTAACTGCAACAAGCCTGCTCATGGGATGCTCATGAGCATCATTAAAGCTCTGCCATTTCTTCTCAGATCCAGTTTTGTGGACTCCCAGTTCCAGCATTGATGCCACATAAGGCATGGATGTGGTCTTCTCACTTATGGAGCACTTTCATGCACCATCAGAGCTTAACAAAACCTCTTCTGGGAGAGTGGACAGTTTTCCTGAGGCTCTAGAACAGCATATGGAAAAGACCAAACCTATTCAAATAAAATAATCTAAACCACAGCTCTGTTCTTGACTCACACTGAAACTTTAAAAGAATGAGACACTTATATCACAAGACACCAAGCACATATTTTAGCTTTAGGTATGTGCTCAAAACTCACTGGAAGTGGTTTAATTGCTGGATTTAACTGGACTGACTTCAGTATGTACTTAAACACTTTACTGAACCGGGAATTTTACAGATCTCATTTAACATGAAAAGATTTTAGAAATGAACCAAGTGTACAGTAGTTATGAGCTTCTGAAACTTTTACCTACTGATGGGGAATTTACAAAAAATGAGCTTCAGATTGCTGCAAGCCTGAATCTCCTTTGACTTCCACTGAAAAATCAACTCTTAATGAACTCACACAACTCACCACTTTGACAACAATTTCCATAATCCAGAGTTTGGCAAGCGAAAACGTATTCTAGAGATCTTCTATGTCCCTACAGCTCTGCAAAGTTTATTAATCCATGGGTGTATGCTAACAGATGTTACAAAGAAGCACTGTCTTAAAACACTCAAAAAATCCAAACTAATTTGCAGCAAATGCTACAGATTAGGAACAACTCTCAGACAAATGTTCAAACCCACAATGTTCTTACCAAACCAACTGTCTCCTCCAATTCATCCTTATTAGGTGGGCTGCAAACAAATTGTCAAGTAGCTATTTGTGTGTGGTTTTGGGGACCTACCTTTTAATACATGAAGTAGCTCTGTGTTCTTACAATGTTGGGATGTAACTGTCCCCCCAGTCCTATAAGTTGGACAAACACTTCCCAGGTATCCACTTAACAGAAGTCTTCCTGCAGCAAACGCCTCCACCAGAGCAATCCCAATTCCCCTTGTCCACAGCAGCACTGCTGATTGGCCATTTCAGGTCCCTTAAAGCATTAGAATAAAAAGGAGGAAAACCTGAAACCCCCCCAGTTTGTCCCAATCACAGTTCTGGTGGGCACAGCTGTATTGCTGTGACCCTTCTGCAGGGACTTGCCTGGCAGCAACAGGAGGGACTGGTTTTCACTGGAACAGGCTGGACCTGACTGGGGCACCTCCCACAGTCCCATTGCCTGTGGTTCTGGTATTGATTATTGTCTGTGGCTCTGCCTCAGCAAAGCAATGGTTACCTGTGTTTTTTGCACTAATATAGTACTGGAAAAAGTTAGCTAAAGAGAAATTTTAAAGGCAGAGCCAATAAATATCAGTGGTGTTGGCAATGTTCTCCCAAACATGATATTCCTTCAGCCCTTCCTCACTCAGGATTAGTGTTTTGGAAGGACGTAAAATGTATATCAGGCTGCCAATACTGAGGGATTTCAACAGGCCTACAAATGTTCTTGGGCTGGAACAGAGAGCAATCCCCTGGTGCTCAGCAGCCCTGAGTCAGACAGAACTCCCTTTCCTGTCACTGGGCAAACAGCCAAGGGAAGGGGGGATGCTGAAATGCACTCCTGGGGTAGTTCATGTCCCAGAGGGCCTTGGCCATCACTGCCACTGGTTTCCCTGGGCTGTGGGTCAGCTCCTGACTGCAGTGACAGCACCTCAGTGTGCACACCCTGCAGCTGCCCTTCTCCCAGAAAGCCAGAGCTGACAACCAGCCCGAGGGCCTGGCAAAGGACCCTCCATCTGTTCCCCAGAGCTGTAGCCACACAGAAAACTCCATTGTCTTCACTCTGGCTACAGATTATCTCAGTTTTGGAAAAATACTTCACCTTAGTTTTTATATTTTAAACCAAATTGTGTTATATGTACTACATTTTAGTATATAAATGATATACATATATACAGCATTATCAGATGCAATGTTTTCTTTATCAATGTATACATTGTATATATTAAAATGGTTAAAGAAAACATCTTCTCATACCTAATGTGCACAGGTATTCAATGCCA
Source organism: Sakesphorus luctuosus (assembly GCA_013396695.1). Lineage (NCBI taxonomy): Eukaryota > Metazoa > Chordata > Aves > Passeriformes > Thamnophilidae > Sakesphorus > Sakesphorus luctuosus. The sequence goes on from VWZD01003731.1 coordinate 310,917, forward strand.
AGCTACTTTTTCTCCAAAAAAATCCCAAAAACTGTCCTTTTACTTCACTGACGTATAAAGATACACTTAAAAATGTCATCAATCCAACTTGTCTACTTATCAGTACAGCTATGTTACCAAGTAGTCATAAAGTAGTTTTATTTTTAGGTATATTTTAACCACTCATAAGGGGTTAAGTAAATCCCCACCTATATAAATTCCTGACACTTCCATGTGATGAATGAGAGACATTTTCCGAGTGCAGATGATAATTATAATTATTAGCATTTATAATAAAATGACTAAGCTGGAGATATTTTTGGAAGGCTGCAAACTGTCACTGCTCAGTTCTATCATCTCTGATCACTCAAAAGGTGCACAGAATGGGAACATCCAGCACTTTACAAAGATACAGAACCATCTCTGTGTTTGCTCAACCTCCAAACAATGGTGTCAGAGTTCCTGTGGATGTGTTTTTCTGTTCTGACACACTTTCACAGACAGTGGTTCAAGAACAACAATTCTGTGCTCAGATGGAAGCTGGAAAGTCTGAATTCACAAGCCCAACTCAGCTGAAGCAGCAGCTTTTCCCTATGACCTCGTAATATCAATTATTTGGTAAAACAGTAAATAATCACCTGCTCAAGTTCTACTTTGTCTGCACAGGATCTGATCCCAAGTGGATGGACAGAGTTTGGTGAAACTGAGCTTAGGCCCTTTCAGCAGCCTGTTTGAGGCCAGGGATGTATTCTTCACTGGCAGAGCCCCCTGGGCGCCAGAGCCTGAACCAGAAGGCATTTGAGTGGCTGAGCAGTATCTTTGTAGTCTGAGAGGATGTGGTTGTGACCCTCCTGCTACTCTGTCTGTCATTTCAGCAGTTCTTCCCCACCAGATACATGACAAAAGTAAAAGAATAAACAAAATCCTGAAAGCAGCTGCAAGGAGAAAGCCCCAAATTCTCATACAAAGTCAGTTCCCACACCAAATACCTCATTTTAACTGTATTTCCTGACTTACACACGCTTTTGCCACCTACTTTTTACAACGTAACAGGTAGAAAAGAGCATCAGGTATTTAGGATGCTCATTCAGAATATATGACGCCATAAAAACTTGGAATGGGCCCTGGAAATCCTCATATTAAGCACATCTTCTGAAGTCAGGTCCACAGTCAGCCTTTGTATCCTGTTTCCCACGTGCCCACTTGAGAGTGATGTCTCTTATTAACAGCAAGCACAGCAGTCAGCCATCCCCCCAAAGCATTATCCAAAGACCCAGGCTTGGGATTTGGAAGGGAGACACATTTTCTCTGTGCTATATATTTTTCAATTATTAATTTTTCTGAACTGCTCTCTCTTTTTAGAATACGCAAAACAGTGTCAAGAAAATGCACAGTTCCCACAGTTCATGGTAACACGCAGATGGAACATCAGTAGCCTAAAATCCCAAAATTTAAAACTATGAAAAGAAATACATCTGTTCTTATTTCTTATTCCTATAAAAGATGAGAAGAATGGCAAGAATTTGGAGGATGAGAACCAGAGTCATAAGGTACCCATCAAGATACATATGGTTTCTCTCTTGTCTTTGTCTCTACAGCACATAAATAAATGAAATCGATCCCAGTCCTGCTGCATATAAATAACTGTAGGATGACATTATTAGGCCAATTATTATGACCAGCTACAGCCTAAAAGAAGATGACATTTTTCTTGTTATGTCTCTCAGCTCCCCAGTAATAACACTGGCTCACAGCCAGACTTTCTCAGTGCAGTTGCATCCACGTGGGAGATGCTGGGTGGTATCTGCTACCCCATCATTCTTCTCCCAACAGGTCCTTGATCCTACTATTTCAACACACTCAGCTTTTCTCCCAAGCCTGCCTTTTCCTTCAAGTGTTTGAGTGGCTGTTCCATCTGCCTCTGCAGAGAGGGCAGGACACCTTGGCAGTTTAAATGGACCCAGCAGTTACACTGAGCCTGCCCAACTGAACTGCCATTTTCATTCCTATCAAATGCCTTTATAATGAGAGAGGACCACCAGGTTGTCCTTAAAGGTACTTTAAGGCAGACAGGGAGCTGGCCTGAGCTCCTACACCGAGTTACTCTGCACTGAGTTTCATTTGCAAATGTGAAGGATTCATCTACATTTCTTGTGCTTTAGCTCACTCAGCTCTAGGAAATGTCAAAGTGATAACAAAATAGTACATAGTCTCAATACTGCCTTCCTTTCCTTTCCCCAAAGTTGTAATTAGTTGAATGTAAACTCAATTTTTATTTCAAATGTAGTCCAATACCTTTAGATAGGAGTGCAGTATGATACAAAGGATTTCTGAACCTCCCTGTTAAATCCTTTACTGAACTAGAATTCACTGCTTGGTTTGCTCTGAGATCTCTGCTTTTGCTGTCCTGTCATAATTGACTCTATATGTAAATTTTATTTAGTTTTGAATTAGTTACTAAGAAATATCCAATTTAACTAAGTTACAAGATTGCATCCTGATTTGCACCAAAAAGCTGACTAGACTCAAAACACCAAGTTCCTGAAGATATTTTCACTAAAATGAAAATACTTGAGAGGGAAATTACTGAGTGTCAGAGAAGAGCTGCTAAACAGTGGGAATATACAGTAAGTGCTTGGAACTGGCAGGAGAAACCTCAGAGTCCATCACCCAACTTTGCTACACTCCCAGCTGGTGGCTCTTCCTCTCTCTCTTTCAAAAACAACCTGAAGGTGCTCCTGCAGAATCTGCACTCACCATCACAGTGACACACGTTGAGAAACACACCCCATCCCACTGGGGGAGACATACAGGGTTTAAAAAAGTAGATTCCACTGTGGATCTCTGCTTTCCTGTCCATGGTTCTCTCATCCTCCACAGACCATTTTTCTCATACATGATACCACTTTTCAGTGGCCTCCAAGGAATCTTTAACAGTGGAGCAAGCCTGTAGGATTGAATGAAAAAAATTATTGAACTTTTAAGCCCTGTTCTTTCCCCTCATTCAACTCCAAATATTGTTTATGCATAAATTTAATTTATTCCAGAAGTTCCAGTTTAATTTATTCCAGCATCTTCTTATGGGAACACCAGTTGAAAACGGGCAATTCCAACAGACAACTCAGTTTTGGATCAGAGCTCTGTATTTGTCCCACTCTGCTCAACCATCAGGGGCCAACAGGTGCCCTGATATAACCAGTACTCCCTGGCACTGCCATGAGGGCAAAGATTGCCAGGTTTCCACCCCAGAAATCTGCACTTGTAGCAGACCTTGAAATTATTACTCCATCTGGAAGTTTCAATAAATTCCTATCCACGAAGCAGCTTGGAGACTTCCAGAAAATTCCCCAAAGAAGTGAAAAGTCTTCAGGGGAAGTTTTTATTCACAGAATATCTGACTTGAACCAGTGGAATCCTCCCCAAACTTTACTCTCTAATAGTTTTGCTTATCACAGAGGGTACCTGTTGCAGTTTGAGAAGCAGAGTTATAGAGAAGGAGTAATACAGGAGGAGTTTGGACTCTTTATATCCTTCAAATATTTATCATTTCAATATTCTACATCACACTTTTAAATCATGTTTGAAAATCTTGTGTTATCAGAAAACTCTGTATATCTTACAAATTCATTCCTACTGCTGAAAGTAAGCATATATTTTAGGGTAAGAGAGGGGATTTGCACAGGTTTTTATGTTTAATTATTCCAAAAGGCAAATTCAAAGACTCCAAGAAATTGCTTTTCTCCATCACAAATATTTGGGTTCCCAGATAGGAATGCAGGGTCCCTCTGTGATGAAGGCTGCAAGTATTCAATGTTCTGATGGTGTCTCAGGATAACCCCACTAGAGCAGCCAATCTAACACCTGAACTGTCACAGCTCTCCACATATCAAAGATTTTAATGTAAGACAATGCAGAAATGGAAGAATAAAATATTCAACATATTCATACACACACTTTACTTTTCTCTGTTAATCAACAGTAAAAACAGAGATCAGTACTTGGTCCCAGGCAGGATTACATCAATTATTGCCTTATTAGCATTTACAAAGAAAGGATGAGGTCAAGATGAAAGAAGGCAAATAGCAAGAAGGCAAATTGCAAAGCAGCAGAACTGCAGTGGAGGCTCACATTGCACTGAGATCTCCTGTTCTACATTCACAGCTCTGGTGAAGCCCAACAAAGTGAACTACATCTTCCTAGGAAGGGTTGTGTTAAATACATGTGTGCTTTGGTAAACCTAAAATATAGTTGCATAAGGCTTAAAGCCCTTAGTCCATCATCCCTGCATTGTAACTGGGACTCCTGTGGACAGGCTGAACTCTGATAACCAAACAGGCAAAATGGCAGTAGCTTCAAACTGAAAAAAATCAGGGCAATCTGGTACATCAAAAATTCAGGGGAAGCCTGAACTGCACTGGGGGTGTTCCACAGGCTGGGCTCTCCATCCCACTGCATCTCTGTCACCACAGTTATATTTGCTATATAAAACTAATGGCACTGCAACAGGGAACTTGGGATACCCTTGGGCTCCTCCCAGAGAAGAATTCTGTTCTGCTGCTTTGGTTATTCCATGCTAAAGCTTTTGAAGTAATATAAAATACCTTCAGATTTTCTTAACATCCCTAATTAAAAAGCTCCAGATTCTTAGCTACACTCAGCTCCCCTTTCAGAAAAGCAGTGATTTAAAGCAGTCCTTGCCAAGTGTGCAGCCCAGGGCGTGGGTTCCCACACCTTCACTGCTGTGGGACAGGCACTCCCAGCCCCTCTACTGGCTCAGCCCTGCTCCTGTTCATAACTCATGCAGTTTAATCGAGGTCACTGCCATGCACTGCTGAAGAATTTCCTGTACAACTTAAATGACACTCACTTTTATGGGTTACAAATGTACAGAAGAACCTTCACAGGCACAGCATTAAAATCTCTCCTAATCCCCTCACAGCAAGAGTGCCCAGAGTACCCAATATATTTCCATAGTCTCACCCTTACAAAAGAAATAATTCAAAAGAAAAAGTTAAATGTGCTTAAGGGCAGCTTCTACCAAAATATAACTGAGAGGGCACAAGACCTTTTAAGTGCTTTTTTCAGCCTCAGAATAAGACAGCAATCAAGTGCTCTGCCATCAGGAGCATCATTGTGACATGACACCTGATGTTTATTTGATTGGCATTGCAGAATATGCAGATAATTCTCTACAATCACAGAGCCATCAATTAATGTGTTGGGCTGAGCTGGCAAAATGCCAACTGCCCAATACAGAGAGAGAAAGGATCCCCAACCCCCAACCAAGGGAAAAGAAGGGAGGAAAAAAAATCCAACAAAACCTTATGTTATACAAAAGAAAGACGATTAATAACAGATTATGATATAATACATATATATACAAATATGAGGGGAAAAATCCCAAACTAACAACAATAGCTGCTGAGTCACCCTACTAAATAACACTGATTCTAACCACCCAAACCCACCAAAACTTCCCAAAAACTCTTCCAGAGAAAACTCCCAGCAAGAGAGGAGAAAAATTAATAAGCAAGTGTTCCCCTCCTGGGATAACACGGCAGGGATGGCGGCAAGGCCTGATCTCGGCAGGGCAGGGCAGGGCAGGGCGGCCTCAGGGGCTGAGGCAAAGACCAGAAGAGGCAGAAGCTCCACCTCCCTCTCTTTTTATGCTTATTGATACTTCTTGATGATGTCAGATGATATGAAATACCTCTTTGGTTGCTTAAGTCAGGTGATGTTTGTCCCTTCTAATCTATGTCACATCCTTTGGGCCTGCAGAATTGAGGCCCAGCTGAGGCCTGGCTGGAGCTAAAGCCAAACCCAGCACAGTTCTGCCATCAGGAGCATCATTCCAACGTGACACCTGATGTTAATTTGATTGGCACTGCAGAAAATGCAGACAATTCTCTAAAAGCACAGAGCCATCAATTCATGCACAAATGAAAAGCAAAATCAAGACGAGTATTTAGAGAGAATTTGATCAACTGCACTGCAAGATTTAAAGCTCCCCCCAGTCTTTTGACCTGTTCTTAAGGTAAAGGCCTGTGTTTAAAATCAGCACTGAAATGGCCAGAAGTTCACTACAAGCAAAGCCAAATGTGTCCTGGGCTGATCAAAAGCAGGTCATGGAAAGGGATTCTCCTCTGTTCCACCCTCATGAAATCCCACCTGGAGTTCTATATGATTCTATGGAATAAATTCATAGACATCCAATTTCCACTGGATGTGCTGCAGCCAAGCTGGATGGTCAGTGCCATCTCCTTCTTGCACCTCATGGACACAAGAAATTGTCTCAGGTGCAAACCAGGCACAGTCCATGAGTTATTCCCCAGTAAAACAGAGGCTCCTGTGAAGGGAGGCATGAGCACATAACTGTGGCTCCAGGACACAAATCCTTCAGGAGATGCTCACACTGACATCCAGGGGCCTTGGGAAGAAAGCAACACCTGAGCAAGCACTGCATGGCCACTCCACCAGAGCCAGCAGTAGATACCTTTGTTCAAACAAATGTTCTCGAGGGATGTGAAATATCCTTATTTGCAGGAAAAACAGAGGTGGTCATAAAGAGTCAAATCCACCAAGACATTCCACCCAGACATAACCATGAGGTGGCACTGGGTTTTTCACCAATGCCTGGTGCTACTGGAGCTCAGACAGAAAAGCACAGTTTGTAGCTCTTGGTGTTTCGGAGGAAAAACAACAAGATTGTGCTCATTTGTCACTGATTTAGATCTCCTGACCAGAGTTGCATCTTAGTTCAGATGTTCTCGTCAAGAAACAGCTCAGCTTGTTTACAGACAATCTACAAGGTTACCAAAGAGTTCTTTGAAACACAGATTTTTTTACTTGTAAAGTAGTATGGAAAATATACACTAGTGAATGAAAACAGGAAAAGTCTGGAATTCCATCATGACACTTTTACAGTCATTCGAACTACAGCTGCAGTGATTAATATTTATGATCAGGTTATCTTTTCCCTCCCAAACAGTCTATTTTGTAATAATTCTTGAAGACAATACACAGATACCATATGGTCCTGTGAACATCTGCAGCCCAACCCCATCTCTGTCAGGAGCACTGAATGTCAGTCTGAGATTGCCCAGGAGTTTCCATCTGATCTGCTGCCTCAGGGACTGAAAGAGCAATAACAATAAAGAGAACCGTGGATGTTGTTTAATGTTTGTCAATGGATCATACACATTAGAAATAGCAATTAATGATTTGGTTTATAATGCTTCAGGGAATTACTGTCCAACAAAATAATGGAAGTAATTTAAATTTGCAATAAAGTTTAAGTGTGCAGGCATTTCATGGCAACACACAGCACTTATTTGCCAGAGGAAAACAGCACTGTTATTGCAGCCACATCCAGATAATCCACAGAAAAAGCCATATCAACACTTAAGTGATTTGATTATGCGCTCTCACTGTGCATAAGTCCTCAGAGGTGCATTGAAAACCACATACCCCTCACCAAAAGACCACAGGAGCAAAAATCTAGCATAGAGCTGAAGAACTCTTTTTTTACTCTTGAAAGCCATTGCTGCAGTTCTCTCCTCCAAAATATACTCCCCACTATTTGCAATTATCATTATTACTCTATTTTTAAGAATGCCTGTATCACTTAGCCGATGGCGCCATCAGAAATTAAAAATCAGACCCATGAAATAACCCATATAAGCAATAGCTGTTTGCCCAAACTTCCCATGGCCATTTCCTCTAAGGATAAGAACATTTGGGAGCTGAAAGTAAAAAATCAGATTAGTACCTCTCTGTCTGCAGCCCCAAATATCTGAACTTTTCCCTCCTAAAACTGCTTGCACAGATAATGTTGTACATCCTGCCCTGCAAGTCAATACATCCAAAGCCAGGGAAGAGATGAGTTTTGGAGGAAAAGCCCTCTAAAAGAGAGCTTCCCTACTAAGGCAGATTTAAGCCTCTCACCACCAAAGGGACATTGCACAGTTTGGCTGTACACACAAAATGATTTACTTAAAATACTTATCCAAACACAAGACACAGACACTTGATCTCGATATCTCAAACTGATGTTGTGTACTTTCACATTTCTACTCCACAGTCATGTTGCCTTTTTTTTTTTCCTAGTGTATTTCTTCTGACCTGATCAGGAAAATCCTTCAATGGAGCTGTTTAGAGACTGGAAAGCATAATCAGAAATATTTTCAAAGGAAATTAAATGTATTTTGATAATGTGTAAGAATTTTATTGAAATGTGTTTATGCAAGCTTGGTCAAATTAATTTTAGAAGTCAAGTAATTGTATTTTAATTAAAAAAATAATTAAAAGCTTAAAACTTCTGCAGAAATTTTTAAGTACCTTGGGAAGGTTGATATTTCTCAGCAACATCAGGGGTGATATACTCAGACTTGCTTTATTCTAACTGTGCACCGATAACCTTCAAGATACCTCTGAATAAAGTTACTCTAGTGTCTCTAACAGCTGACAAAAATGCACTGATGGATTAAAAAAACCCTAAATATTTCTCTCTCACAGAGTAATCAGAGTAAAGTTATTCTTCCCAGCATGCCTCACCTGCAGCAAAAGCGCTTTCATCTGGCTGAGGTTTTTTCAGCAGAGTCCTCATAATCCTGCAATGTGAAGTCATTCCCATATTTCATGTGCTACTTCTGTCTCCAGGAATCTCCTCGGAGTCCATTCATCACACCACACTCTTTCAGTGCTGCTGCACTTACATACCAGAGGCACCACATGCTCCTCTAGGATCTGTCCTCCCGACATCCACATGTGCCCCATCGTTCTGTCCACCAGCTCCAGGCAGGACATGCCCATCTTTCCCTGACTGGCCACATCTGCCTCAGGCAACAGGCATTCCACACCAATCTGCAAGAAGACAGATAATGGGGAAACACTCCTGAGAAAACAAAACCTTTTGGCATTATCCTCTATGCCAAGCAGGGCTGAAAGGGAATGACCCTTTCTCCCACAGTCCATCCCCTGGAGCAGGAATGCCATCCATTGCCATGTTTAATTACTAATCATGGGAGCTGGATTTAAGTCAAGCAAACAAGTCACTACTCTAACTTCTGACATTTCTGAAAAATTAGTATCAAGTTTAATGCATAAATTTCAACCTTCAAGATAGAGTAAAATTCACTTTGCTCAAGTCCCTCGTTCCAGTGGCAGTGACCATTGTAAAGTTGGAAAGTTGGGCTACATTAACACACCTGAGCTGTGCGTTACCTTCAGCCTTCTTCACTCAGCTCTCAGCTGTGATGTGCATCAAGGTATTCACCTGACCCAACACATTTTATAGCCCAAGTCCTGCCAGGAGAGCTGAACCTACCCCAGCTTCAAATGAAGTGAAAGGCAGTTTTCTCATCCTCCGTAGGCAGGACAACAGCTCTGCCAACATTAATGTGATGGGAGTTGTTGGTCAACTTTACACCACAGAAACTCAGCCATATGTGAGCAGGACATGACTATTATATACAACAGGCACCTATGGACAGGATATCAAGAATATTTTAACCTTTAATGGCACAAGGATGTTCAGTCAATAAAAACCCTGCACATCAGTGAGTAGTGAGGGCAACCTTAAAACAACAATGTGCCAAAGGACCCTTTGAGGCCTAATCCTTGTTGTAAAATGTGCCAACTGCAGGAGTTGGGGGGTAAGAATTGCTCCTCCTTGACTCATGATAGAGAATCACACATCACAAAGTAGGAACTCCCAGGAGAGTCCTATTTTAGTGCCCAGAGGAAGTGTCTACCTGTGTTATCCCACACATTCACTATCTTTCTTTCACATTGGCTTAGCAGAGTGCAGCAGCCTGTCATGAAAGCAACCAAGGGCTAAACTTTGCTGCCTCATGTGTATCTTGCTGTGTCTATAAATCTGATGTCACAGGAGATGTGTTTCTGGAGACTTCCTGCAAACCACTGCAGAAGATCCTGTTTCTCCTCTGTGTCAATGAATAATCACGAACAGCCATCAACAATTAAATAGTATGGAGCTAATCAGGCATTACTATCATGGGATAGGACCAGTTCCTATTTGTTACAAAAATCTGTGCTTTATAAAGGACGTATATTTTTGTGCTTCATGTCTGCAACCAAGATGCACATGAATTATTAATGTGCTACAAAATGAGTATGTTGGGGGGGATGGGGGGGGATGATCTACCTAAGGCATTTTCATATAAATGACTGCAATTTAACTTTCAAAAACATTTCATTTTTCAACACTCTGCTCACTTCAGATTGAAGTCTGTACATTGGATTTGACCAAGCATGTCATGAGAAACCTCATGCTTGTAAATGCTTAACCCATGAAGACCCAGCAGGGATTAAATCCAGAAGAAGCAGCCATGCAACACCAGGCAGATCCCACTCCCCCTCTGATGTTTTTAACAAGTTTCTGCATGAGCAGCTCCAGAAAGCTGAAGCCAGTTCCCATCATGCTTGGATGGTGTGTTTAGCAGGAGCACATCACTGCTGTTCCACACCACTGCTCTGAGCTGCACACCAGGAAACCCCTCAAACAGTGTGTGTGGGCACTGCCCATGTGCTGCCACCATGGAAGGCAGGGACAATGCCCTCTGCTCTGGCACACTCAGCTCCAGCACCAGTTTCACTGGTTGTGGAGGAAAGGATTTAACTTCCCAAAGCATCCTTACATTCCTGAGATACACTTGTGGATGACATGTTCTTATTCCAGTCCTCTTTATATCCATCCACATTCAGCAATCCACGGATCTCAGAGAAAGAGAAGTCTAATCTTTCCTCAGAAAAAGCCCCAAATCATCAACATCTTTAAAGCCTACTGTATATGTAATAGGAAGACTCTTGTTAGACACCAGGCAACTTAATTCTCTTCCTCATCTTGCCTTGCTTCCTTCCACTGAAGGCTGCACTGGGTGTCTGATGCCAAACCATCACAACAAGTATCACAAAGCAAGAACAGTAGGGGAAAAGAAAAAAAAAAGGAAGGCTAAAATAGGTAATTGTGGCTCTGTCTATAGACAAGTAAAGGAAATGGATTAAAGTAACTGAAGCAAAATTCACACACTAACTTGCAGGTGAATGCTTCCATTCCAAACTGAAGTAAACCCAAACTAAAGTAAAATTCTGCTGAGTTTTTCAACCTTGGAGATTCTTCAAACAAATGATTTGAGACAGAACATACAGCAATACTCCAAACACCTCCACTTCACTCAGGATTTCCTGCAAATACTTCTGCTCAGTTCCCACTACAGACTTCCTCATGTTCCTGAGGATGTGAATCCCAACATCCACAGCTGTGCCAGATGGAAACATCCTCTTTTAAGTCTTTCAAATACTCCTCTGGTCAATGAAACATGGAAAACTACATAGGTGAAAATTTATTTCAAGCAGGTTCCTGCCACCAGAATGAGTATACAGTAGATAGGAAGCCCTTCAGCTGTCACAAGGTAGCTGGGAAGGGAAATAAAGTAAAAAAAAAAGAAAAACTTCATTTGTAAGATCTAGTTGTTAGAAAATTCATTGAATTAAAAAAATGACTATATATAACCTACACTTCAAGTGATGATTCTGTAATAACAGTGACATAAAAGTTTTATAGGCAGATTTAGCTGTCAGAGGAGTTCCTACATTATTAAATCAATGTTCAGCAGGTAAGGTAACCCTTCTATCTATAGGGAAAGCTTTGTCCAGTTTAATTTTTAAACTAGTTCAGCATACAGCTCTCGCTGTCTTTCTTTCCCAGCCTCTCACATCCAGTACAGAACTGCTATGTACAAATGATCTTGCCCTCAACCCAGAATTATTGTTTCAAAAAGATAAAGCACGTATCTGAATAACCTTCTAAAGCATTTCAGCTTCTGTTTCCCAAGAGGAATGTATCACAAAGTCAAGCCATGTATTTAGAAAATGAAACAAAGTCAGAAAAATTGTGATTCTGTGATTTAAAAAGATGCAAAACTAACAGTCTTCACTCTGCTGATTGTTACACATTTTAACAAATCAAAGAACCATAAAATATGGGCTGCTTCTGCCTGAAGTTTACAACAAATACAAAACTTTGCACCAACATGAGCTGTGATTAATTCCTCATCAGAAAAGGAACCCCCAATGCAGTCAGGAACATGCTGGTCAGCACCCTGTTTGCCCAGAAAATTAGTTTCAGAGGTTGAAGAAAATACATTTTCTTTTTTAAGTTCTCTTTTCTCCACACAGTCAAAGAAAGTTTTTCTTTTGCTATTTGACCTTCATAGGCACCAGGGCAGGGATTGTTTTACATGTATACACAGAATTCAGTACAACTGACCTGATTCAATCAAGACTGTAGTAAAAAACGTGACTGAAGTTATCATAGGTAAAATATGTCCATTTTATTCCAGGGGAAAAAAGAAAAGAAAGCTAGAGGACAATTCATTATTGCAATTCATCTTCTCGGGAGAAAGGAAAAGAGAAAAACCTGGCTTTGATGATTTTCCCTCCTGGGACAACTGGGGCCAGCAGAGGAGTCATATTGACATTCCCCGCGAAAGACAGTGGTGGTCTGACTTGCTGCTGCCCAGCGCAGGGGAGAGCAGAGCCAGAGCTGCCTGCGCTCCCAGCAAAGGGCTGCTGATCACTCAGCTGACCCTCAAAGCTGGAGATTTCCACTTCAAAAGGAAACAAACTGTTCTAAGCAGCAAGTGCTAAGTGATAAGTATGGGAATACTTTGATTTCTGCAGGTGAGAAAAAGAAAGCGTTGTCAGAGCGAAATAACTTTGTGGCTCACCAGTAAAACAAGTGGCTGGGATATGTCCGACCAAGGTGGGCTGAAGGAACGTGTGACACCATCTGCTGAGGAGAAGCAAATCCAGCCAAAAGGGGTGTGTTGAAAACATCCAAAACTTCCAGGGTCACAGAGGAGCCAAACATTCATTTGCTTCCTACTTTGTGTGTCAAGTGGAACAAACTGTTTTGAATGCTTCAATACTTCTGGAGTCTGCTGTCTTATCAACAAAGCTTTCTCCTGAACTGCCAGACATGACCTTCTCAAGGGAACCTGAACTTCAGACTGCAAATTGGCTCTTCAGTTCAGCTCAGGAGCCCTGGGGATCTACATCACTTTCCTACTCCGAGTGATCCAAAACCCCAAGGGCTCTTGCTGCTCACAGCATGGATTTGGAGAGGTCCTCACAATGAATCAGTGACGCACTTAATCAAAGTAGGAAACACCACCTTGCCATTACCATGGGCAGACAAACTGAGACGCACAGTCAGCAGCTGCCAGTGCTCTCCTCCCACACTGAGCTGAGGCTGTGGGGACAGGGGACCAGGAATGTGGGTGTGCACAGAGCGGGTGGAGGGCACTCAGCCAGCTTCTGCTGGGAGCTGGGGATGGGCCAGGGGATGCTGTACCAGTTTGAAGTTTTCCTTTGGGTAACATTCACAATATGCATGGTTGGCTTGGTCACCCTCAATGAGCTGGACTGAATCTCATGAAATTATTCCTCATTTTAATTGAATGTAGCTGTGTATGATCAATAAAGGGAAGTGTTATCTTAACTACTGATTACTAATTCATAAAGACACCAGGCTTCTCCCAATAGCACTGATGGGCTGCTTTGCCTGATTGGTTTTCATGTATGCTAAAAAATGGAAATTGAACAAAGCTTTCTCCATACCTTGCAGTAACTGTTAGCTGAATTCCATTTGTATCACTGCACCACTCTACATCCAGATCTATTTGGAGATTGTGACAGTGTAAGAAGTTTCCACAGAGAGAGACAGGATAAAAGGTGTAATAAAACCTTGCATAGCTCCATATTAGACCTTCATCCAAAAGTCTCCATGTTTGATTCAGAAACCAAAGTCTGATAAGATCTAGAGACCTCAGTATCAAGTTGTCATCCTACGAGACATTAAATGCAGTTGTAGATAATTGCTATGAAATCAAAAAGGCACAGGATGTGCAGATGCAAAGCACTGAATTGGTACAGTTCACCTCTGCCAGATCACATAAAAATCAAATAAAAAATGACTTTATGCCAACTTTATATCCAGTACAGCACAACATGATTAACATAAGTGTTGTCAGATGAAATACTGTCAGCTGTTTGGAATAACCCCTCATAAATATGATAATACATTTATGCTTCCTCTGGACAAAGTTCTTATTGTTGAGTGAACTGCCATTACACGAATGCAGCACAAAAGCAGAACTATAGCTTTAGAAAAGCAAAACAAGGTGCTAATTACTGACTCTGCTAGACAGGGGTTGTCGGGCACAAGACACAGAAGACTCAGGACACTGCACAGCAGTATCTAAGGTGGCTCTAACCAGCTCCTTCTCCCTCCTCAGTGCAGCACCAGCAAGGCTGATGCCATGTGGAGCTCAGTCCTGCCTGGAGCTCCAACAGAAAGTCAATCCTGGCAAGACTGGTACACATTGAATCTTACATTCATGGGGATTGGACTTAATGTGCACCTCTCTCATAGATCAGTCAAGTGTGTTTTCTCTCAGATATCCTCCCTTAGGGGCTCTCCATCTTGCGTGTGGTTCAGAGGAAGTTTCCTGAACGTATTTGAGAAATATTGATTAGAAGAGTATTTACAAATATAGGAACAAAGCCAACCTGAAACAAAATAAGAAGTTTTCAGTGAACACTGGATGTAGTTTGGCAACAATAGTATTTCCTATCCCTTTTTCCTCATTTGGTATAAATTTCAATTCATGGCTATATAGTGTAAATGGAAAGATTTGGAATTAAGAAGATGAAATAAAATACCATCTTTTAAATATGCAATACTGAGTTTATAGCTCTTTTCCCTCTAGCATCTTGTCAGCATAAAATAAAAAGGCTCAGGAAATCTAAATGAGAAAAGCCCCACTCCCATACGTTATCAGTGAAGAATTTCCATGGCAATACTTCTTTGAAGCTTAATGGTTTTATTTATAGAGGAAGCAGTTCTCATAGTTCATTTGCATTTTCTCCAGATTACCATAACCATACCTGATCAGTTGTTAGGATCTACAGATATTATCTGTGTAGTGCCAGCATTTCACTGAAATATTTGAAATATGAAATGATAAATAAATTAAGTGCTCACAACAGCCTGCAGGGGAATGCAGGATCTCCAGAGCACAGCAGGGAATAGCACAGAGTGAACTCACATGGTCACTGTGTAGAAATATCTAATAGCAATGGTAGGAATGGGGAGCCCGTGGAGGGCATGGCTGGGGGAGCACCAGAAGCAACAGGGGGAGGAGGAATATAAGGATGGCAGGTGCTGACAGCAGGACATGATCCAACAACTCCCAGATAAGAAAAACAAAAGACAGTGAAACAGAGACCAAACTCATGAAGAGATGGTGTTAGGAAAACGCGGAGTAGGGGAAGAGCCAAGTCAACACCTAGATAAAAAAAAGTAAATCCTAAGCATGGAGAGAATTGGGACACAACAGAAAAAAAGATCACAACTACTGAGAGTTCCTGAAGGGTACAAACCAGGCACATTCAAAGCCAGCACATATTAACCAAGCTTGGAAGATTACAAGATACGTAACAAGGACTAGAGAGCCAGCATAGCTTGTCCTTTCTTTGTCTCCAGGAATCCCAGCCAGGCCACATGGAGCATGCCTTGGTGCTGGATGCTGGCCTGCCCATTACACACAGGCATCTTGGTGCTTCTGGGAGTGTGAGTGAAGTAACATTTGTTCTTCCCCATTGGTAATTATCACATTATTGTAACATTAATTTCTACGCCTTGCCTTGAAGAACTATAAAAAATAGTTCCAGCTTTTGTCTTCAACCTTGACATGGGGAAGGCAGGAAAGAAGGAAGAACCATCCATAAGAAATCACTCCCATTGAAAATAAAAGCAATAAAGAGAGAAATACACTTTTTGGTTTGTATTTCCTGGCAGGAGCACTGTCAGGTGCTCTAGCAGAGGCAGAGAACATGTCATGCTTTAGTTCAGAAATCTGTGATTTAGTTCAGATACTTGAGTGTTGCCTGCAGCTTTGCAGGAAAGTTTTTGCTTGTACTCCGAATAAATACTCACACACAGGTAACCTCCCAACAGGTAACTCTGTCACTGAAGGCCACAAAGAGGTGCTTTTTTTTTTTCCAAGAATATTATGCCCAAAAAACTGGAGGAGGCTCAGGAGCAAAAGGAGGGAGCTGGACCCATGGAGCTGGACCCCAGACTGGACCACTCAGGATGACAAGTGCAACACACTCTGACCTTGACTTCATAAAAGGCAGGACTTCAAACTGTACCAGCCAGAATGGACAGGAATATCCACCAGGAATATCCACCCCAAACAGGAACACCAGCAAGGGCACAGATGTATCCTCTGAGGTACAAATGCAGGTGGAGCAAAGGTTGCTCCTGTTGACTTCTCTCAATGACTCTCCCACTATTACATGTCAGAAGAGCGACCTTTAACTGTGAGTCTTGAGGGACACAGCAAACACAAGCACCTTTCCTACAGGCAGAATGAGGGACCATTCAGAGTATCAACAGCTACTCTGTTTACTGCCATTAAAAAATGTCCAAGAACCAAGATCTGCTTTCAGTTTTATCAGAGAGTCACCAGCACATATACCTAAAGATTAAGTGAAAACCATCTACTGCAGCATTCCTGCAATAATTTAACGCACACCACAGGGCCATCCAAGAATCTCATGAAAACAACACATACTCTTTAGCTCCAGTAACCATATTACTGGAAATAGATTTTGCACAATCCTCCTTCAAACAGCCATTTAAACCCCCGTCTTAAAGGAGATTATGCTGTTTGCTGATTTAAGCTGAAAGGGAAGCTTGTTCCAGTCATCTGAGGGCTCCAGAGGCAAAAGCTCATCTGCCAAATTCCCTCTTTATCCATGTACAATGTACAGCATCTAAATTGTGATGATAATCTTGAAGCAAAATGACTTTGCTCTTGAAGATAATGTTTAAGTGAGTTTCTGAAGCTTTTCTGGCTTTCCAAGAGATTGTTTCCACTCTGGTCAAATGGTGACATGATGTTGCCTGATCTGCTTGATCTATGAAAGGTGATTTACTTCAGTATCAGTGAAGATAACCTGGAAATCTCCATGTTGTATCCAAAACACAGAGGCCAGTCAGCTTCTTACGGGTACAAGCTGCAGAGAAGGGAAATACCGAAAGCACAGTCTAAGGAGGGGTTGCTGTGGGACATAAATGCAGCTTTTGTCTCCCGTTCTGCTGCCCACTCCTCACATTGCCCTAGTCACAGGTAGCCCCCAGCCCGCAGAAAGGTGGGCTGGGCCCCTGGGATGGACTCCAGCTCTGGGGTCCGAGTGCATGAAGAACACAGACCTGTTGGACCAAGTCCAGAGGAGGCCACCAAGATGGTCAGAGGGATGGAGCACCTCTCCTATATGGAAACACTGAGAGAACTGAGATTGTTCAGCCTGGAGAAGAGAAGGCTTTGGGTGACCCAAATGCAGCCCTCCAGTGCCTGAAGGGAGCCTGCAAGGAAGAGGGAGAGGAGCTCTTTACATGGAAGGTAGTGACAGGACAAGGGGGAATTGAAAAAGAGGATGTTTAGGCTAGATGAGGGGGAAATTGTTGAGAGGATGAGCAGGCCCTGGCACAGGGTGCCCAGAGAAGCTGTGGCTGCCCCATCCCTGGAAGTGTCCCAGGCCAGACTGGACGGGGCTTGGAGCAACCTGGGCTGGTGGAAGGTGTCCCTGCCCAGGGCAGGGGGTGGAACAAGATGATCTTAAAGTTTCCTTTACACCTAGGCCACATGATTCTCTGATTTTGGCACTTATTCAGCCCTTGTGGTTCACCTGCTCCATTTGCTCCAGAGGAGCTGAGGAAACAGCCATGCTCTCTGTAGCAGCAATGGCCAAGGCACCTGGAGCCAACCTGGTCATCCCTCTACAGGCACCGGCCCAAGGGCACAGCCACAGAACTCACTTTCTGCATCACACATGATTAATTAGGGAGGCCAAACCTTCTGTCTCCAGGCAGACTGAGGTACGCACTGTGGAGAACAGCAGAGTCCAGGCCTCATGCAGGTTCTCGTCTTGTTATTGCCACTGGAAGGAAATGTGAGAAATCCCATAGGAATCTCCAGGGCTGTTGAAAAAGACTGAAGCAAGAACTACAGCCTATGTTGTCCCTCACACCACTTCTTTGCAAATGCCTCTGTTATTTTTGCTATTTTGTGCTATGAAAATGAAAAGGCAAAGGAGGCACCATATAGTGAGTATGAACACACTCACTTCTCCAAGTATTTCCAATACCATACACTGCTCAGGCACTGCTTTTCCAGCTGGGGTCTCCAGTGACACACATCATTATTTTCCCTGTTATCACAGCTGGGGTACTTCCCTTTCCAGACTCTAACCTTTATTTTCCACGATTATTAACACTTGATGAAAAGGCAACAAGAATGTATAATACACTACATGAGAATTTAAAAGGCAATGCAGTGGAAAACTGTTAATGGTTAAATGCATCATTATGTCCAGCAATATTACACAATTAACAAATTTAATCACTTAACACGCTAACACTGCAAACTTCCATTAAATGTGTAATTTCATATATGAAATAATTACTCATTTATCAATAGGATATGGCTCTACTTCAGTACAAAAGTAAAAAATACAATTAGATGCAGCAGGGCAGAACGAATTTGTGGTAGTAAGATGGGCTGGGGCTGTGTGTGCAGCACTTCCATGAGACCTCACAGTCAAACTCGTAATTCTCACAGGACAATGCCTCTAAATATCTCAGGTCATTAGCAAAATTACATAGCTAATGAAGGGCAAATTAATGGAGCTCTGGAACATTTTATAAGCCTGTAAGAACAGCTACTTGTTATACATCACCAAGAAATAATTGCAGCAGAGTCAGTCTCATGAACTCATTAAGTTTTAACAATACAAACTGGGCGAGCTGTTCCCCAAGGAGAACTGCTCTGCCTGTGTGGCTGATGTGTCCCCAGGACCTTAAGGTGATCCTGGGGGGGGTGAGGAGGATGAGCCCTCAGGTGTACAGGTGTGCCCAGCTTGGGGGGCCAGTCCCCAGAACTGAGGGCAGGGAACTGGAGAACCCCACGCTGCCTGCTTTGGGGCAAACCACATCTGGAGCATGGCAAGAGACTCCACACAAATACTAAATGAGTTCTCAAGAAATCAATCCTATTCCTACTGAGAATGTGCTGGAGAAATAATGGGGGAATTACACCAATGCAGGAGAAATAACCAGAGATATTTGTGAGGCTTTGCCATATTCCCCAGCAGGAGAAGCTGGCAAGGCTGTTCCAGCAAAGGGCAGGGCACACAGACCATCCTGCAGGGAGTTCCAATGTGGTGCACTCCACATTCAAACAAGCCTTTGAGAGCAGGCAGTCCTGAGCCACAGTCAGGCAGAACAAGCACTGCACGTGCCAGCAATAAGGAGCTCTGGTAGAAGGAATAGCACAGCTTAAAACAACTTAGGATGAGTTTTTGCAACCCCAGGAGCTGAGAGCTACTGCTCTGAGTTGGTCCCTAAATGAGTGTTTTCAGTATCACATCTCAGAGCAACATACAAGCTGAAAGGGCAAAGATGCTGAAGGCAGAACTTCCGTGTAAAGGTGTTCACAAGTCATGTGGCTTTACTGGACCTTCCCCACCACCACCCCCAGGCTGTTTCACTACAGTTAATTCTAGAGGGGCTCAGATTTCCACACAGTTCTTGATGGGGTGGGGTCAATCACCACTGAAGTGAGAATTCTCATGATTTCAGAACCAATTCAGCACCAAAAAAGTAGATCACCATCTGACACGCTCCACTGTGAGCACATTGCAGAGAATTGTAAAAGCAGAGTTCGACACCCTGATGTAGTTTTGAACTCAAAACAAAAGCCAAAATCTTGAAAGATAACCCACAAAACCTGATCCACTAAGATCCATCTAAAATGTGTTTGGATTAAAGGTGTACTGCAGAATAAGTATAATTACCCAATTCAAACTGTGTATAATATTAAGCTTTCTCATTACCCTAACATCCAAGCTCCATCATTGCTATTACCACAAACATCTGGTCAAGGCAGCCTCACTAACATAAAGCAAAATATCTTTGAAGTATTTTTTCATGATTTTCCACAAGTGTTTTCACACGTAGCCCCTACAAATGTATTTTTCTCAGTACCTATTAAATCTATTGGTTCTTTCTTTAAAACATATGAGTACTAGTAGTTTTTTCCATTTCAAAAAAAACCAAACCCAGTAACCACTGAGAGTGACAACAGAGTCTGGCAAACAAATATCACTCTTATGGACACTTGGTGTTTTGCTTTTGGAAGAACTACAGACTGTCAGTACTAACTGTTAAAGCCATCACTAAAGCTGACCCGAATTTCCCCCAGTTTTGAGATGTAGCAATATTTCTGGAGGTGGGGGAAGGACAAAAATAATTAGTTTACATCATTCAATCTAGCAGGAGGTTGGAACAAACTACTGGCTTGCACAGCTTCCTCAGGTCCCACACCAAATACATATGGATACTGGAGACAGGTTCACTGCCTTGTGAGACTCTGGTGAAACTGCAGGTTGGCAGGTGGTCAGTAAAGCTGAAAAAAATAATCAGGTGAAATAACAAAAGTCTTATATTTTCAGGAAAAACAAGAGCTTTTCACAGGACAAGTTTGTAATGTAGCATATATGGTAGATACAGCACTGCCCAGCTAGACTCTAAGTCTCAGAGACCCTACTGGAATCCGTTGATGAAAATACAAGAGATTTCAATTGGAAGAAGAATCTGTTGCTTTCTCCATATGTAGCTACTGATTCACATATGACTATTACAACCCCAGGTCTATAGCTTAACAGCCCTCTTATAAAAATTAACACCACAGTAGTGACTGTATTCTGCAATCCACATCAATGGCAGCTCTCCAGAGCTCCCACTCCAACAGCTCCCTGGGCAGCAAGTTCCATGGCTAATTCAATACTGTGTTGCCTTTACTAATTTCATTAAAGCTCCTTATTGATTTCATACCAAAACTGCCACCTCCTGCTCTCAGCACTCCCAAGTCTCATGCAGTTTTTAAACCTTAGACATTGCATAATTTCATCTTAACCACCTAATGAACTGTAAAGGACTCCTATATAAAACAGCCCTTTGTGAATAAGGAAAGATTCCATAGGACCATAAAATAGAAACCATGGAAAATAATGATTCAATTTTTCAGCTTCCAGGAACACTGCTGGTTTCACTGCCATCCACAGAGGGGTCATAGATGCTGCTTTGCTAAATTCCTGACTGACTGCAGTCAAATAGATCACCCTGGGCAAAGGTGAACTCTGGAAACATCACTGGATGCCTTTGCCTGACACCCCATCACTTCCCACTGCAACTTGCTGGGGTTTCTGCCAGCCCATTCCCAGTACTTCATTGGCTGCAATGGAAAATAATGTTCTTCACATACCATGACAAAGGGTTACAGAGAATGAGGAACAATTTTCTTGCTGGGCCAGTATCAGCACATCTCAATTCAGTTCAGACTCATCAACAGTGAATTGAAAGTGCAAGATGTGCTACTCATACAGTGTGGTAAGAAGGTCAATGTCTGGTGAGTAGGTTTTATGCTTTCTAAAATACATACCAGCTTTGGAATTCCTCATGCATTTCTCTTGGTCCCACTACTTGCTGCCTGCCTTTGTTCCTCACATGCATTATAGAACACAACAGGTATTTGTTAGCTATGAGTTAAGTCCACGAGGTATTCCGAAGGTTTGCAATATCCCTGTCACCTTAGAGGATAACTTGGGAAATGGGGGCATTACACAGAGTGCAGTTTGGGCTCAGTCCTTGCGTGCTGGAGACCTGTCCAAACTCCTGAAGCAGACACAGTCTGCTAAGTGACCACTCAAGTGATTAACCTGAACCAGGTTCTTTACAAGGTCTATATATTTTTGTCTATCCCTTTTATTCTGCCTTATAATAATCTTTCCAGTGCATTACATGCTCTGTGACAGAGGTAATTCATGTGGCACAGCTTCAAGCATCAGTCCTGAAGGAAAAGGTTTGGCCTGGTCTCTGTTTGAAGGATGTATAAAGAATGTATAAAGGATGCAGAGCAGTGGCTACACCAGGGGGCAGTTTGGTTTTGACCAGGCAATGGTTATTTATCTCCATCTCCACACACCACATTTCTTCAAATGAAGAGTCAGATTCTCAGTGAGACTTAATTACAAATTGAAATTTGCTTTCTTATTAATACAGACAGTGCAAGATTAAGTTAAATTAGCTGTTTTGTTGAACACTTGTGCTATCCAATTAATTTTTTTAGAAATATATTAAGAGAAGATCACAAGCAAAGCTGAATTAATTTCAAAGATGAATGTCACTTTTTATGCACTGAGTATTAATCTATTAGTAGTTCCTGTGAAATCAGTTGGGCTTCTTGTAAGGTACAGCAATACTCTGCAGAGAAGGGAGAAGTATAACTGCATCCTTTGAAACTGAGTACATGTTTGTGAAGAGTATTTGATGCTGCTACACAATGATGTTAAATTACTTACACAATTACTAAGAGATGCAATGGGAGATTCTTTTTATCCCCCACCCAAAGGATATTGAGGAATTTTCCAGTATGTCTAAATACAAGAACCACCCTCATCATCAATAAAAATCCAAACCAAGCACTGGTTGTGCACGATGTTTGGTGCACACTGACAGCTCAGCAGTGTTCCTTTAGTCAGAGTGCAGCAGCTACTGCAAGCACAACTGGCAAACTCAAATTAATGTCACTGAACAAACACTGTAGCAAAAATCTCCCAAAGCCAGCTGAGCTGTGGGGGTTAAAATCAGCCCCCCCAGTGCCCATAGAGCACCTTGGCTGGAACTGCTCTGAGGTCTCCACTTCAGTACAATTTCTCTGACCACTGTCCACCCCGATGTGCCTTAAAAAGTTAATGGCTTCTGTATTTTGTCTGTTATTTTCAATCCCCAAAAAGAAGACATAACGAGTGGAACAGAATCCTAACTCAATACAAATCCAAAGAAGTGAGTTCACATAAGCTGCAAACAGAGCTGGGAAGGAAAATCTCCTTCCTGATGGACATTGTGTGTTCAACACGAGCCAAGAGTGTGCCCAGGTGGCCAAGAAGGCCAATGGCATCCTGGCCTGGATCCAAAGTAGCGTGGCCAGCAGGCCCAGGGCAGTGAGCCTTGCCCTGGACTCTGCCTTGGGGAGGCCACACCTTGAGTGTTGGGTTCAGTTCTGGGCCCCTGAGTTGAGGCAAGAGATTGAGGGGCTGGAGCGGGGCCAGAGAAGAGCAACGAGGCTGGAGAAGGGAGTGGAGCACAAGTGCTGTGGGGAGAGGCTGAGGGAGCTGGGGGTGTTTGTGCTGGAGAAGAGGAGGCTGAGAGGTGACCTCAGCACTGTCTGGAAGTGCCTGAAGGGAAGTTGTGGCCAGGTGGGGGTTGGTCTCTTCTCCCAGGCACTCAACAATAGGACAAGGGGGCACGGGGGGCTCAAGCTCTGCCAGGGGAAATTTAAGTTGGAGAGCAGAAAAAACTTCTTTGCAAAGAGAGTGCTCAGGGATTGGAATGGGCTGCCCAGAGAGGGGGTGGATTCCCCATCCTTGGAGGTTTTTAAAGTGAGCTTGGCCGTGGCACTGAGTGCCATGATCTGGTAAAGGGAGTGGAGCTGGACCAAGGTTTGGACTTGATGATCTCGGAGGTCTTTTCTAACCCAAACGATTCTATGATTCCCCTTGCAGAAAGAACCCCAGTAACAGAAAGGCCACAGGCAGATAAGAAGCAACCACTACATTTCTAAACCTCAGCCCCTCCCCTGTGAAGCTCCAGCACATGAGCAGGTGCAACTGCCCCACAAAACCAGGCCTACATGATCATTGTGAAAGCTCTGGTCCAACATGATGAAACTCTGCCCTTGTAAATTTTTTAATATATTGTGATCTTCAAAGACTTTTTAAAAATCCACCCAGTACTCACAGCAGTCTGTGAAGAACAGCTGGTAAAACCCACAAACTTCAGAAAACTGCCACAAATAGCTAAAAGAACAAAAGAATACTATTGAACTGAAGTGATTCAGATCCCCAAGAGGTTTATTTCAAGACTGGCAGTAAAACTGGACAATGCTGATTATGGGAAGGATATCCCAATACAGACACACACTGTACCAGAAGCTGTTCTGACCTGAGAGCAGCAGTTTTATGAAGCTGCATTCATAGGCCCAGGCTGCCCCTTCTCTCCTCGCCATCCCTTCACATGAAGAACATCTTCCAGACAAGAGAACCAGCTTGCAGAGGAAAAAAACCAAACAGACCAACCCACATCCAGTTTTAACACCTGAAATCGTGCACCATGATTTGAACACTTAAATCCCAGAGAAGCAACTGGGCTTTTGATAAAAATGACATTATGAAAATATAGAGAATAGACTTGTTTCTGAGCAAGTGAGCTACATGAGACTGACTTTTCCAGTTCTGCCACAGAATTCCCATCTGACAATGGGTGTCTTGTACTGTGTCATACCTCCTAATTTCAAAATGTCTATCTTTGATCTATAAAAATCATCAATGTTGCAAGGCAGGATATGATCTAAAATCTGTCTATGCACATGACAATTCCTTGCACCCCAGGTAACCAAGTAACCATGAGCTTGGAATCCTTGTCATCACACAGTTATTCCCACTGGCAGTGCTCTGACTTGAGATAAGCAGTCGTAATGTGCTCTTCTGATGCACAGGGTGTTCTGAATGGTCAGCAGAATGCTGTGCTGATATCCAGCTTTTCTAGAATAGCAGTAGGCATGGAAATGCTGCTTTAGGAAATCTGAGCATGAGTTCAATTTTAGAAAGCAGCTCTAAAAACAGTGGCTTCTTACACAACGTGTCTGTCAAGAGTCCCAGAGTTATTTTTCTGACAAGGATAAATTGGGGGGCCTATCTTCTGCTCCTGTCAGTGCTGTGAAAAGCTCTGGGAAGAGTCAAATGTCACCTTCTGCCAAACAGTTTGCAAATGTGTAGTTCTTTCACGGGAGATATTAAGGGAATCACCCAGGATATCACAACAACTTAGTAAGCCATCTGGGAGAAAATTTTACTCCCTGAGAGGTGGCAGTAGCTTTCTGTGAGTAGCTGTGCTGTCACCGTGGAAGAGGTGTGGTGCTTCCGCTGGGGACCCTGTTTCTTTGGTGGCACATCATCACCTTGCAGCAGCCCCAGCCACATCTTGACCCGGGCCACAACTCGGGCTGCCTCTGCCCCTCCAAAGCTGCTCTGCTTTGTACAGCAGTGAGCAGACTCAGCAGCTTGTGTTTGCTGCAAGATCACTGAGCTACACAGAGACCGCAGCAGCAACAAGGAGCTCCTTCCGAGCCTCTCTGGTGGTGCTTTGAAAGTCACACCTGTCAGAAAGGTTAGCAAGAAATGAGACATCCACCCAAGGTACATCATTAGGTGCAGCAGGCAGGATTCAGACAAAAATCATGTGTGAAGCACGTAAATGTACCCGCCTTATTCTAGGACAAGCACTGGGAACTGGTAAAATGTTTCTCTGTGCTGAAGCTATTTGTTCAACCCTGCCAGCTGCAGCTTCTCAGGAGGTGTTGGCTGTGCTTGTGGGGACAGGCTGAGCAGGCACTGAGGAATGGAATAACAAATGGTCAGGGAAATCCCCACGTTCAAATGTGTCCCTCAGTCTGGAGCAGCTCTGCCCCTCAGCCCCCCTGGCAGGCAGCCTGCTTCCCCCTGGACCACTCCAAATACCCACCTGGGAGATGGTCAGCCCAACTTTCTAACTTGCAATAGTCCTGGCACTGCCACAGTACCAACTCAGCTTTTGTACTCGGGTCATAGAATCTATCTTGCTGTCTCTCAGCTAAGAACAACTCTTAAGAAACAAGTTTTTCTGTCTGAAGGTACCAACTCAAAGAATTGCTGTAAGTCACTGCACTGACTTTACTTACTTTTGAGTGGGAATAAAGAGTCAATTATGTCACTTGGAAATTATTCTATGTCTTGTATTAAAACACAATTAAAATATTACTGTATCCTGATCATCAATTGTAATCAAGAACAATGTCTTCATAGTAATGGGAGCTGCATTGCCACGGCAGGGGCAGCAAAGTCAGGCTCTGTCTGCTGTTCCCTCCAGCAGTGAGGGTGGCTCGCTGTGGGAGAACAAGGCACACAGTGTCACCCCGACTGGCTTACTCGGCTTTTTGGCAATATTTAACTCTGGCTGAACCAGCAAGAAATTCAGCAAGGATTCTTCATAACTGTGGAATTCAGATAGTAAAAGCAAAAGGCGGCTAACTGCCTAAACAGGCAATAAATATGCCTACTTAGCACCTATTTAGTGCATTACTTCCACTGCATTACCAGGCTTTTAGTTTATTGTTGCCAATTTGTAGCAATTTTGTCACAATAGAAAGGAAAAAAAAACCAAAAACAAGAGGAAAGAATTAAAAGCTACAAGAACTGGTTTAGGAAAGGGAATCTCACCAGACTGTGGTTATCAGAAACCTCTTAAATGGTTTCAAGTGGGCTTTTATCCTTTTAACTCCTTACATCTTTCTGCATCCTATTGTTAATTCAGTAACTCACACTGTGAGGCTGCTGTTTACAATTACATATAATTTATTTTGCTAACACATTAAATGAAGTGTCTGAAATAAGCTTTTAAATTAGTTTCAATAGAATAGTTGTTATATTACATTAAATTTCAGCATATTTCATGGCAGAAAATTTACTTACTACTTTGACTATTATCCCTAAGATAATTTGCAAAAGACATAGAGGTGTGACTTGATTAAACACATTCAAACAGCTAAGATGTTTCTGCACTTAATTTCATTAAAGAAAATAGATGTTAGATATTAATTAGCATATCTACTACATGCAATTGTTTGACTCAAGGATCATCCTTTATCTAAATGAATTTGCTTTTGGCAGCAAAGCACAAATCCAGTTGAACAACTTAAATTCCAACCACACCACAGATGAACTCCAATATACTGTCCTTGCAGCTGTAAGTTTTGAACATCCAGCATCAACATAAAGGTCTGTAAAAGAAAAACTATTACATAGTGCTTGCTACAGAATGAGAAGTGCTAAAGGTGTGCAGGGGGGTAGCACAGGTTGGAAACCACTGGAAAGACCTCAGGTAAATGGCCTCTTAAAGGTTTGCCCCCTCGTAAGACTTTACAGGCACCTCTGGGAACAAATTTTCCAGGGTTCAATCACCATTCAGGTATCTAAAAAACATCTCTACAGTTACAAAGCTCCAGTCTGAGAAGAAAAGGAAAAACAGATCAAAGTTCTTCTGCCAGACTCTTAGGTAGAGGCAGGATACCAGGTCAGAAGCAGGTATGAGGAAAGTCAAGTCAGCCCCAGATACTCGCAAAAATCCCGATCTATTGTACTGTCACCCTCACAGTAAGGCTCTTATTCCCACAGTTTTCTCTCTCTAGTCCTTCACATCCAATATCTGGATTAAAACTACCTGGCAGCCCCAGGGAAGAAGCTGGGGATGTTGAGCTGCAGACTTCTATCACTACGTATACCCCCAGCACAGACCTTCTGCACTGATCACTGAGCAACCCTCGATGGGACATCAGAAGCTGTTCTGCAGAGCTGACAGACTCAACACACACTGCAGCTGTGAGCAAACCCCAGGTGCCACCACAATTCCCAGAGCAGGTGGCACACACCTGGCTGAGAAAGAGTCTGTTATGGCCACAAAAGACAGTCATCCCCCCTCACTGTACAGGATCAGTAAGTGAAAGGAGGAGTTAAACCAGGGATGACCAAGGCAGGAGTCCTGACCAGGTATGTGCACAATTCAGGTGACCAGAGCTCCTTGAAGCTCACTGGATTGCTTCAGCTGCTGCATGATTGGGAAGTTGAGTACCAACGTGCAGCTGGGAGGCAGCAGTGCCCAGCAGGCTGAGAGCTGACCTGGGAACCTGAACAGGAAAGCTGGCTGCTCATCCTGGCTCTTCCAACCGAGGGAAGCTTCTGACATGGCTCTTCCTCAGGGCTAGAGACTAACAACCTCCAATCTACTGGATATGGTCTTCACAGGTACTCCGTGTTCTCCTTACTATCATAATCTGCCTTTTCCACCTCAACTTCTTCCCTCCCTCTCTTTGTATCATTGTTACCTCCTGATCATGGAAGAAACAGGACCAAGCCAGCCTCCCCATACTGCTGGTTATCTCTGTCTTCCCTCCAGCCAGCAATGCTTTGTTACAGCATTACTTTTGGGTACTTGTGCTTATTTTTACTCTGTCAGGGATTGTCAGCATTGAGAAACCAGCTTTGACTGGAGCTGACTGGGAAATCAGAAGTCTTGCTGGTTTCACATCAGATGATAACCAAAGTAGTAAGAAACTCAGAAAAGCAAATAGCCTTTGATTCTAAGTCACATTGGAAACTAGGTTTGCACAATCATGCAGAGGACATCACAAATTAGCATTTATTATTCCCATCACTCCTGTTATCCCCTACTCTTCTGCTGAGAAGATTTGCTCTGAAGGTCAGCCCAGCACTAACTGGACTTACACTGACCTCAGGGGCAAAGCTGTTTTCCATGACAATGTGGAAATCCAACCTCAGCATCTTCAGTGGCAGTAAAATGCTGCTACTATTTCCTTAGAGGGCTTTACCCTCTATACAGTTCTACATCTAAAAGTAAATTCAGTCAGAGCCACCCAGCTGGTGCTCATAAAAGGTCCATCTCCTCCAGCAAGACCTTGGGACAGCAGGGACAGTTGGAGCTGTGCTTGCCCATGAACCAAACAGGATCATTTCCAGAAGCATCATCTACTCGTGCCCATGCAGTGTCTCTCAAGCCCTTCTAATAAGAAGAAGACAACAGGCATTTTAATTTGGTCCTAAAGAAACTTGGCTCCTGGGTTCATTTCCAGTCTCTATTAAATATACAAATAGCACATATAACGTATCTTACTCTCTTGCCTGCCTTCCATGCCAACTCTCAGCATAGAATTAATGTTTCGATGGAATAATAAACCTCTCAAAATCTGAGCTGATAATGGACAGTCACGTTAGATGCTTAAATTATAGCAGCATGAACAGCCTTGCAATAATCAACCCCACAACTGCCAAAATGTTTTCATTGTTCATTAACTGGAACCTTTTTTGCATTGCTAATCCTACTGAGCTGCCATTCTCATTACCATTCCAAGCACTGCCTGTAGCACATCCCTGCATTTCTCTTCCACCCAAACATACAATCTTATTCAACTGCCAGCCTGTTAATGCATTAAAAGCACAGAAATGGCTGCTTTAACTGTAATAAATCCATAGTGCAACCACCTTGAGGGGAAAGTTCAGTTCAGTCTTAAAGAACTTTCATTTAAGTGAAAAAACAGAAGGTCTTTCACTGAAGAGAGCATATACTAGAGTTTAAGTTCCAAATCCAAAATCCATTGAAGTTAATGGGAATCTTTCCATTGATTTCTGTGTACACTGAACTGTTTTAACTCCCTCCCTTCCTCTTCTGCTCCTCCCCAAGCATGAATAAGTAAATCCACTGCAGACAGTGAATTTTCCTGCAGGGAGCACACATGAGGTCTGTGTGGAGCAGGATCTGTACTTGAATGGACTGAGTTACCAGTGCTATTTCCTCTACTCTGACGCCACAGTGGCAGAGATCAAGGAGTTCAAAGCCTCCACCAATCCTCTTCAAGGCAGGGCATTTCTTCACTAAATTTATCAAAATTTAGCACAAAATTTACCCCAGCCTCTGCAAAATGTACTTTACCCCTCCATCTGCACCTTGTTTGCAGGCAAGAAGGAGCACCCAGAGCCACTGGCTTACATGCACTTGTTTTCTGTGGAAGAAAATCTGCAGAAAGCCTCTTCTGCAGCAGCAGAGCCCAGCTGGGTGTGAGCACCTTGGCCATTCAAGAGAGCAGGAAACAGAAACTCACTCACTTCATGGTCAGTCAAGTAAATAAAAGAGTCAGTAACTTGTTACTGGTGGGCAATTCACTCGCATAACCAGGAGAGAAGGTTTTTGAAAGAAAAGCCAGATGTGGAGCCTGGCTTATTTCCAATGTGACCCCCTTGTTTTCAAGTCTAACAGCCCCAAAACAAGGAGGTTAACAAACTATGAGGCGTTATCTGCAAGAAATTTCAGCCTTGAACCTTGGATTTGTTCCAGAGAGACAGTTGTTTCCTTTTGCTGAAAATCAGGCAATATATTTCTCTGCCCTTCTCAAAAGAAACTGCATCTCCAGAGAATATCACATATGAAGAAGCAATAGGAATTGTTCAGAGATGGAACGTTTTCTGAGTTGTTCTTATGGCAGAAACTTTCAATACTGAAATAGCTCCAGATGGATGGAAGAGCTCTGAGTTCTCAAATGAAGCAGAAGCAAACACATATATATAACACTGCAGCTTCTCTTCTTCAATATAATTTTATAGCCAACCAAATACTCCTTCCACATTGACAAAGGCTCTGAACACATTAATTAAGAAGGAGTTTTGTATGTGGAGACAGCTAAGCTGTCTTTCACTAACACCCACACAATTTAATTTATTCCATCTGATGACATAAAGCAGAAATAAATGTTCTACACAGGCACAGAAAATAATTTAGTTCTTGTCCTTACTTCTTTCATCTCCAGGGATCAACTTAAGTATTTCTTTACAGTTTCCTATATAAAATTATTGGAACAATGCACACACTGAGTATCACACATTTCCTTGAGACACTGTCCCTGGAAAATCGAATAGCAGGCCCCAGGGACAGAAGGGTGAAGGGCAGAGTAGAATATGCCTTTCTTCAAAAAGCTCTTAAAAATATTATTCTTAGGCTATGACACAAACCAGTAGCTTATGAAATAGCTACTTTCATGAAATCAGTGGGCTGAAGTCGGACTCAGAGACCAAAATTCCAATTAGAAGAACTGTGTCCCCAAAGCAGTTCATGTCAGTGAGAGCAGCACTAAGGATTTCCTCCACAATGAGCAGCCCCAACTTGGAGCAGCCTCTGGAGTGCCAGGACTCAAGAAAACTCTTTTAAAAGAGAATTGCTTTTCTAAGTTGGATAAAGAGAAAATAAATCTCCTCTCTAAGTCAGTATGACTAAACCAGAAGTCCCACAGAAAGTCCCATAAAAACTCATCCCAAATTCTCACCAACTCCCATAGCATTGTATCACATATTTTGGCACTGAAACTATTTCCAAATTTTCTAACCCAATCCACCTATTTCAGTACTCCTCAAATATCACAATCTGAGGAAACAGCAGAAGATTTTTATCTAGAAAATTCTCTGTTACTGCCAAGGTCTGAAGGATCCTTTTGAAGCATCCCAGCCTTTGTACTACCAATTTAAGTTCCTTAGCACAGCCTCCCTAACCTAAAATCTAACAGATTTTCTATCACTTTACTATAAAACCTCAAAAAAGCAGCAAAGTTAGTTTTGAACTAGTCAGAAGGCAGACTCTTGAGACCAGACTGAAACTTGCATCAAAGAGAATTTTCAAGCAGCCTCAAAAGCACATGCAGAGAGTGGTTTATATTCTCTTCCCTAGAGATCTTTTAGCTTAAACAGGCAAGACTAAGGTTTGACTTTGATTTGGCCAAGGCCAGACAGACATTAAACACAATTTTCATGAATTAATGCTTATGAAATTCTTTCTTAGAACATATGGAATTCCCCAAGGCCTCAAGATATTCTCTAGTACACTTCAATTTCAAGCCAGTTTCCACCCTGGCACAACTAAGTTCATCATGTAAACTCGGTAACTGGTTTGTAGCAGGGCTAATATAATCCAGACAGAACAATAACTTAATAATGCTGCAATAAGCACAGAATGCTGCCATCTCCAGCCTGCCCTGCACTTCTGTACCTGGTTAGATGGAAGTTTAAATGGGGACAAAACTCATCCTTAGCAATATACTCACTAAGTGATACTTGTATCATAGAATGCCTGTGGTTGGGAAGGATCTTGGAGATCATTTTGTTGCACCCGCCTGCCTGGCCCTTCCCTCCAGTGTGACTGCCCCACACAGCTCAGTGTCAGTGGCAAATGTGCTGAAGGTGCTCTGATCCCTCTGGCCATGCTGCTGATAAAGCTGATTGCACTGCTGCCAGTGCCAATCCCTGAGGAACATCCCTTGGCACTGCTCTCCAACTGGACACAACTCTCTGAGTGTGACCATCCAGCCAATTCCTTACCAGCTGAGTGCTCCATCCATCAGTTCTGTGTCTCTCTAGTTTAGAGAACACAGACCCTTTCACAGATGCTGAAGAAGCAGG
The DNA here is from genome assembly GCA_013396695.1 of Sakesphorus luctuosus. Taxonomy (NCBI): domain Eukaryota; kingdom Metazoa; phylum Chordata; class Aves; order Passeriformes; family Thamnophilidae; genus Sakesphorus; species Sakesphorus luctuosus. The sequence goes on from VWZD01003731.1 coordinate 343,155, forward strand.
TCAACATTGGATGTAATTAATTTTAAACTTTGGAGACCTTTGTCTTCAAACAAGAGGATTAATTCATGTTGTCCGGAAATACTATGGACACTGGCTGTTGAGAAATACAATCATCTTCATGTTTTTGTTTCCTTTCTTAAATGAGAACTCAAAGAACTAAGAATACAGTGGCTCCAGAACAGAAAGTCTGTGGACATTTCATCTGTGCCATCGAGGGTAGACAAAGCCTGGCTGAACTGCCACAAAAAAATTTACTCAGTGAAGCAAAAGGTTCCATCTGAGTGCAACTCAGCTGATTATAGGCCTGAGTAAACCCTGTAATAGCAGAGTTGTATGACATTCAGAGGGTAGGCCAGGCACAGAGCACCCTGACCTTCACTAACTGGAGTCCAAGAGGCAATTATCCATTCTTTTCTGCTCATCTGATGCAATCACTTAGGGAGGAGATGGGACAGGCAGTGAGATACCTCTTACAAAATCTGACCATCAAACTCCAGGAGAACACCTGCAGAAGGGGAAAGAAAATGACTGCAAATTGGAAACTGAGAAAATGTGTTAGAAACAGCATAATGCCACCAAAAAAAAAATCATAGCCCTCAAGCCTTCTACAAGCTTCAAGCTAAGTGATATGTCTGACAGATAAATGAGAGTTGAGGTGGCCTGAAGTGCAGTAGGCTGAGAAGACAAAAAATAAAAATTTGAAACCATTGTTAACAGAAGTCAGAGTGACCCCTGAGTGCTCCTGTGAAAGAAATCAAATCACTTCATCAACATATTTTCTCCCCTTCCTTTCTATGTGCCAGCTACAAGTTGCACTCTGAAAAAATACTTGGCATGAGAAGAGCTTTAAAAAGCAGTGATTTAAATTCCATATTAGGAGGCTCATTTTTTTTAGTGTTTCATGATGTGAAATTCCATATGTTAGACTATAATGAACACTGAGGTAACTAATGACATTGGAAGGCATCCTTCCTTGGGCCTGACTTTTGCTCACACTGACACCAATGACCCTCACAGAGCTGCAGGAAGGTGCACAGACACCAATGTTGCTACCTTACTCCAGGTTAACACAGGAGCACCCAAAGTGCTTTTCCTGCTTCCCCAGGAAAGAGGATCCAGGCAACTGCTGCTGGAACTCTGCTCTCTGGGTTCCCAGGGAACCCAGGGCAGAGCAGGAAACATCCAGAGAGATGTGTGTTCCCATACAGCCTCTTTCACATTCCTTGCTTTGTATGGAACTGCCCAGAGCATCCCTTGACATCTGCTAAGATGACAGAGGCACCGATTTTCAACTGCTGTTCTTATCCACGTACCTTGAAACGCACCGAGAAATTGGATTTGTGTTATGTTTTCCTGTCTAAACCTCAACAATCTGTAGATTACGTTTTACACAAGCACCACAAGGAATGCAGCTTCCATACCAAGGCACAGTTTCAGGTTGCCACAATGCAGAGTCTGATGCTGGGGGAGCCACTCTAACCAGTCAGAAGTGACCATGTAATAGCATTGCTTTTTCCAATAGTTCAGTGTTTGTCCTGAGTGTCTTGGGTTGAGCTGGCAAAACGCTGTCTGAGACAGAGAAAAAGGGCTCTTCTTTCTCTTAACTAGCTAAGGGAAAAGGGAAGAAAAGGGAGAGGGAAAAAACTGAAACTAACTACATGTATTTATACAGAAAAGAGAAAATTAAAAGAAAACTATAATATAACACACACTTACACATGTTATATATAACTTCTCACTCTTTAATAAGCACAGATTTTACTATTTTGACTACAAATCATTCTAAAAAAAATAGTTAGTTATTCAAAGACAAACTTAAGCAAAGAGAAGAACTAAGAACAAACATTTTACTTCTCTAAGATAACATGATGGTGAGCCGGTGCTGTGGGCTTGGGCTTCTCCATCTTTCTTGGGACAGCACGGTGTTTTCTTTGTACTTTGGCTAAAGTGAAACTGCTTTAGCTACTCTTACACACTGGATTTTACTCTTATTGAGATGATGTAAGATGGCATGAAATACAAAATCATTGGCTAGAAGAAGTTAGCTGTCAGCTAGCCCGGCCTAGCTCAAGGCAGCTGACAATTTCAGGCCTAAATCTGAGTTTTAAAGCCTAAATTTAGGCCTACCTGGCTAAACCCATAACACTGAGTTTCCCAGAGATTCTACCAACTAATTTCCTGTCAATAAGCCTGACATAAAACCCCTGCCAAGCAATTAATGCAGCTTTTGCATGCCCACTAATAAACATGTAGCCAGTGCATGTGGGAAATGGATCCCTCCTGCCCTTGGAGCAGCTCTCAGCAGTGGGGAACGTTCCAGGATGTGCCGTCCCCAACAATTCTGACTTAAACCCAACCCCACTGCTGCTAATGTGCTGTCTGTGGCTCTCACAAGCAGGCTGCACTTGGCTCCTTCAGTTAAATAGTTCAATTCCCAGTCACACTGGAAATCCAGCCTTTTCCCATGGCATAGTAGCAATTACACTAATGTTCTGTTTATCATACAAACATAACCCCCAAGATCTGCAGTGAAGAAAGGAGTATTTTGTTTTGCATGTGGAGATGGGAAGCATATCATTAGACAATTTACTGCTATTGACAGATACTATGTGTATCAATCTGCTGCTAAAAACACTGACATACACTCACAAAGTAAAGGAGAAATCTTGCCAGCTCTTGAAATAGGTGTTTCATCCAAATTATTTAGACAATAATTCAGATCACAGTTGGAGAGTAAACACTAATTTGTGAATTTAAGTATAATTTTCCCTTGTAATTTTATTCAGCAAAATCTTTCGTTAATGGAACATTAACAGAGGCAAAGAAAGAAAGAGAGACAATTAATTGAATAAAATCAGTACAGAGTGTGTAAAATGGGATTGCCTAAATACAACATATGTTGTCAGCTTTGTTCTGACATATTTGGAGGTTCCTTTTTCAATAGATCTCTAGTTAGAATGGCATGATCTCCTTAGAACAGTGAGTGGGGGAGGCATGACTTTTTTCTAGATAAGTGAGCAGCATAACTAAAAGTTGCACACAAATGTTTTAAAAATAAAGATTATAACCTCTCCTATCCCATACATAGAATTTCAAAGAGGAAACCAAGGATGCAGGAGAAAATATCACACAAATATCTGCAGAAATACAGGACATACCCACAGTATTTCCATAGGACCTCGACAGAACTTGGAAGCAGCACTCTCTTGATTTTCACCACAGGAAATGGCTTTTCAAGTGAAGGAAATCCTCATTCAGAGAGCAGGGGGATGACACAAGTGACAGCAGGTTCCACAGTCAGTCAGGTTGGGCTCACCCTTGGGTTGGGCTGCTCAGACACCACCAGCTCATGGAGACCATGAAGGAACCAGATGTTCCATCCAGAAAAGTTTCTGTCCTTTACCATCTGTATCGTATTGGTGTCTGGGGTGGAGAGAGAAGCAAGATGGTGTTAGAGGAGGAATAATGAGTTATTCAAAATTACATAAAACAGTAGCACACAGAAATAACTAATATCTCTGCTCTCCACATGGAAGAATTGTTAATCTTTTTAAATCTTTTTTCCTATTCTAGCATGTTAACATTTAAGTAACAGTCAGCACAGCTCTATGTTGCACACGTTTCTCTTTTGATAACATCAACCACTACACATGAACATCCCTAGAGTAAAAAAAAAAAAAAAAGATAATTTAACTTGCAATAGAAGTCTTAGAAGTACAAATGAGTAAGTTATTCTTTCTCACTCCACTGAGAGAACTCGGAGGTCCTGCAGGCCAGTGATGAAAGATTGAACTATGACTCAAAAGTCCTCTTTCTTTTTAGTTCCTCTGATTCAAGTTACTTGCCCTCTCTCCTTCTGCGTCTATTTTTTAGTTTATGCAGAAGCAAATTCGTCTGCACTGCTGCTAGAAAATTTCTTCGGGTTCCTACACACTGTTTATAACAGAAACACTGTATTTACTGTCTCAGCTCTTCTTATAAATGTTACTAGCATCAAGTGATGATTATATGAACAGTTCTTGGGCCTGCATATCCATCCCCCCTAGGCTTGAAGACAGCTTACAATCAGCACAATATAAAAATCCAAAGAAGAAACTGCTGGAACCCAAATAAAGAGTTGCAAAGGGCAGAGTGCTCTTCTCACTTTTATCATTTAAGGCTACACGGATTTTTCATGGTGCAGAAATGACACATGTGTGTTACCAGCTCAGGTACAAACCCCAGCACTTAGAAACCACACTGAACACTTTATGCCTCTGAAAAATGTTGAATAGGAAATAAATATCTTCAGGCAAGGCAGACACCAGTAAGGGGAGTAGGACTCCCATCACAGCAGCTGCATGTGAATTTAATGGTTCAGAGAGCAGAATAGAACTCACAAATCATGTTGAATTGCTTCTCATGTTTACAGCCCTGGGCACCAAGATGCAACTTCAAGCAATTGTGCTCACTTTAGTAAGTTGTTTGACTTTGAAGGACTTCAGAAGGCCTTGAATTCTAACACACAAGGATAAGGAAAAAGCACTGGCTTTAGAAAGTCATGTTGTATGCCAAAAGTAGCACACACTGACCTAAACCTTTATGACAGGAGCATATGTCTGAAAACAAATCAGCATCCATCCAATTTACACCGAAGTTAGGATGGGCTCTATCAATATCAGCCAGGTAAGCAATAATCCTTGCAGGAACAAGGGAAGCCACACACCTTCTCCAGCAAAATCTGCTCTCAAACACTGCAAAAGTCAAACACCAAAGGTGGACAAAGAGCAAGCTTGGAGGGGAAAAAATTGATGCAAATAAATTCTATCCATCAGTCTGGAGATATCAGATAATATGGAAGAGAGGACAGTTATGTTCTATATAGCAACTCCTTAAAACCAATGTGGAATAGACTCATACCTGGATATGGCTCAAAGTCACAGCTTCTGATAGCAGGGGCGAAACAAGACCAATCTGTTTGCAGTCATTAAGTTTTCCTGCATTAAAACCACAGTAGGTTCAGATGCCTGTATAAATGTGTTAATGGGCACAGCACAGATAGCTACTACCTCAAATACCATTATATAAAATGCACTGCACAGTTTGGTTTTGCCTTTATTACTTCCAAATGCAACTCTCACAACTCCTATTCCTGCCTGATGTGGCAGCCTAACACTTCAAAATTTGCTGGTGGAGTGATGGGATCTGCTCCTCCAAAACTCTAACGTGGGTTGCATCTCTCAGATAATGTGGTGTTAGAAAATGATACTCCAGACTGAGAAGTCTGTACTTAATTAATTGCCAACAGTAATTACTTAGCAAGAATGGAATTCTTTTCCCTCTGACATATGGTTTTAGATAAGAGAATAACTACTTCCACAATCACTGGAATAGCAGACTTCATTATCTGGCATATGGAGTTAGAAGGCTCCCTTCAATGTGAGCCACATGCTGGGATGCAGAGTCATCACAGGGACACTGGGGTTTGGAAAGTCTTGTCACAGTTAACCTACAGTTACCCTTTAGTGAGAGTAAACTACTTAACTTCATTTATGTTGGCTTTTTTTGTTTCCTGTGTTTTCCAAGCACACTTAAAAATTTCTAACATTTAGGTACATGTCTTGAAACAAACTCTGGATCTTTCCAAAACAGAAAAAATTAAAAAGCACTTCTATTTTCCATAGAATACTTAGGTTCAATTGCAGTGCCTGTTTTCTAAGCAGAGATCCAATTTTGTAACTGAGTTTGCCAGCCAGGCTAAATCAAGTCACAAGAGTCAGCTACCCCCTCCTTTTCAGAGGACATCTCAAATGACCCTGCATGTCCAAAATTAAGAGTGTAAGTTAAAAATACAACTTATTTACAGCACCATTAGGAATGTCAAATGGTGTAAGCATTTCATTTCCAGATTTACAGCTAGAGAGTGTCCCCAGGCCCCCATGAGAAAATATAAGGAACCAAGACCCCCCTGCAGGGAGCTCAGATTGCCCAGGGAATGCCAGGGACCATATGCCACAGCAGCAGCCTCCTAGAGGACTGTGCCCTGCCTGATACCCTCGAGCTTCTGACCCTGATGGAGCTGCCCTTAAGCAGCATTGACAGACTGGAGTTCTGTGGCCTCTTCCCTGCTCTGCTATTGAGTCCCCTGTGTGGAGCTGCACTCACCACACTGAGACAGTGACATCCCTCGTCTCACAGAGGTGACTTCTTGATTTCAAACTCTGGTGTAAAACTCAGAGTCCTTTTATGCTCAAGCAAACAAGGCTGAAGGTCACAAACATGTCCATTTCTCCAGACAGCTCAGGATTTCTCAATTTATTTTTAGGACAGGGACAATTGACTTGACCTAGTGGCAAGAACCGTTGGCAAAATAGCTCCTAAAAAATCCAGTCATGGAAGTCTTGACTAAGACATTATGTGCCTTTCCCTCTCTTAGCCACCGGGCCCAGGCTGCAAAGTGCTGCCTGCACTATTCAGACCAGAGGGATTGTTCTGGGTCAGGTGTGCTGCCATGGAGCAGGATGCCTTTGGCACTGCCAAGCAAAGCTCCTCTCCAGAGCATCACTGCAAACCACAGCACAGAGTTTGGAGCTTCCCAAACGAGCCCCAGGGACACAGCCAGAGAACTGCCTCCCCCGAGCTCCCATTTCCCAGGCTCTCTCAGGCAGAGTTCAGTGGCCCCACTTGTGGCACAAACTTGTTCAGAACCAGCTGGGAATCTCTGGCACTCCACTGTGCCACATCTGCTCAGGCACCTGGACTAGATGGCCGTTGCTGGTGCCTTCTGATTGGAATTATCTATTCTGCATCCACCAGCCTTTTTGCTGAGGTTGCATTCAGACCCTGCAGGACCTTTTTCATGTTTTCTAGTTGAGCTTTAAAATCCAGGTGTTTGGAAAAGAAAGAGCAATTCTGTTGCACTTGCACCTTTGGCAAAAGAATATTTTGTTTTCAACCTAACTCCAAGTAAACTGACAGGTAAGTGAAACTGTGACATTGTACAGATCCTGATGGCCACATCCATTTAGACCACCTGACAGTTCTATAAAGTAATTAGTTTGATTTGCATAATACCTGCTCTGCAATAAATCCTTGGACCTTTACCAGCTCGTTGACTTTCTTCTGTCCCTCAAACACTGCAGCCTCGTGCAATTCACTCCTCAAGATTTACTTTATTAGTGGGAAGAGAGCAGGGATGGTTTACCTCTACTCAGGGAAGTTGGGAGTAGAACGTTGGGCTTATGTACCATATTTTACCACTCAAAAACAAACTGGAATTCCATAGGAAGCATAACACATTCCATAGGGAACATCAAGGCACTCTTGCCTTGGGCCTGTTCACACCTTGTTCCATAGACATGCTAAGAGTTCTCCTGAAGGCTTTGCTCACCTGCAGGTGGCCAAAGGATTTACCCTGAACACACACATTATATCACACCCAGGTCTCACCCAGAAAGGTGCTGAGTAGCAGCACACCCAGAGCAGAAAGCAGGAGGTTTGCACCACAGCCTTTCAGCAAACAGACAGAACCTTTGCAATGAAGCTGAGCGTTCACAAGCATATTAATGGTTCTAAATGGACAACATTGTGTCACTGGCGTATCTGCATGGTTGCCAAAAAACCCCTTTCCTTTTCATCTGTCTTTTGAAATGATGAACTCCAGATCTGCTTTCCTGTGGAGGACAATGTGCTTTCCTCCCTTCAGCAAGTGGGAAGCAACATCAACTTTCCAAACAACGTTCAAGATGGAAATTTAACAGCCAACATGCTTCTGCTTCCTCAGGCTGTATCTCCAGACTTTGAAGTGGTGATTACTTTTGCAAAACCTCATTTTATAGGCTTGCCAACAGATCTCCACATAGATTGCAAATTAACTAGCACAGAAAGCTGCTACTGGGGTCCTCATTAGCACACAGTCATTTCCAGTGCTTCTCTCCAGCTTCCTAGATCATTACTTGAGCTCTGAACTAAATCCAGCATCATAATTAAACTCCCTCTTTCAACTTCAGACCCTATAAAATTGTGCTCTAGTTTATTCAGCAATCTGTTTATGCCTTATGTTCCGACTGAAGCACAGGTTTGTTTTTCCTAAGACTTTGTTATTTGAATTTTGTTTTTAGAACCCAAACACAGCAGTGCAAAGTGTTTGATTTCCTTTTCCCTGGACTGAGCTTAGCTTTAGCCATTCTTTGATTCTCAGTGTCAAATATGGCAAGACTATTTTTTAGGAGCCAACAGATATTTGCTAGAGGAAGAGGAAGGAAGAGAAAGTTTTAAAAGTGCAAATGCCAAATTCAGCACCTTTCTCTGTGTAGGGAATTTGAATGAACTGACATTTTCCAGAAAAAGAGCACTGAAGGTTTTCACCCTTTAATGAGTGTCTGGAACCAGATCCCAAAATATGTCACTGGGTTGAAAAGGAACATTCACAAAAAGAATAAATATTTTATCCAACCCATCTTTTCAGCAGCTGCACTGGAACTTGCCACACTCCCACAGTGCCATGAACTGCTCCAAAAGCTGCCAAGTTCTGACCAGCACAACCCAAAGAAAGGTTCAGATCCCTGATGTGCCAGGGCAAGGCATTGCTGACTCTGCAGCAGAAGTTCCACAGGTCCCACAGAAGCTTTCAGGTGCTTTCAGATCTCACCCAAAGCTCTTGGCAATCCATAATGTTGGCCTCACAGCAGCAACATTGACCCTGTTTACTCTCAAAGTTATTTGGGCTGCTGCTTTACAAAGTTTTGTTCAACTTGGCAGAAAAAAAAACAAAAACAACAAAAACAAACCCCCAAACAAAATAAAACAAAAAAACCCAAAACCCAAACAAAAAAAATGCTGGGCATTGAGTGGGATTGAAATGATTATTCTAGTCAGTGGAAAACTCTGACTCTTGAATCCAGCTCATACCAGGGCTCCAGGTGTCAAACAACATATTGTGCAGTTAGAAGGCAAAGAGAGGAGCTTTTTAGAAAAAGCAACTTTGGCATATGCAGAGAGATAGTTTGGACACTTCAGGGACAAACAAAGGTTTTGCTTCTGCATCAACTCATTGTTGTCCGTTCCTATACTGGAAGCAGCAGATGGAAATCAAGCCAGGCATTAAAATGCTACCTAAGCCAGGATTTTATGCTTTCATGCAGTGTCTCGATTAATCAAAGTTTTGCTATAAAATTCAAGCGGCAATGCTCAAAGCCAAGTCATAAAACACGAGCTGATTAATTTTCCCTCTAATTTGTGTGATAATTAAAATTCCAACTTTTAATTCTGTTAATTGTCCTCCCACAAGGAGGTTGATTGGGCTTTGCTGATACATGCTGTGAAAATGCACTTCCCACAGGTCTGTCTTTGTTTCCTTTAAAATGTGATGCTTTTATATAATTATCCCTTAACTTCCATAGATAAATGTAAGCTTATCTCTGGCCTGTTTTGACACAAGTCCCTGTGTGACTTAAGCTGTGTCCATAAATCAAATGCTGAATGTCATTAGGTGTTTCATCAGAACATTGTGCCAGTGTATGGCTTTCTGTGACTTTTAATGAGCAATTAGACTTGCAGGAGGTGGGGGGGAAGAAATTCTAGAGTAAAAAAAATACACACACATTCCTCTGGAAGTCAAATACCTCTGAAGTGAATTGGAAATGGACAAAATACATGATATAAAAGACATCCTGCTTTTCTTTCTGCTTTCCACAATCCCAATAAACCGCATGTAAGAGAAGAGCTGGCACATGGATGCACAACCCAGGTAACCCTGGGACAGTTTCCCTGCAGTCAACAGCTTGTGTTTCTCTGGTTGGCCACAAAATAACCTTATCCTTTATTTGATACACCTGAAAGGGAAGTCTCACCAGTCCCTTTCTTGGGGCACAATTATCTGGGGCACAGAAGCAACACTTGCCATGCTGTCTGCCATGAGTGAATACAGGATGGACATCACAGAGAACTGACAAAAACCTCGAGTCAGCTGTGAACACTCTTTGGCTCTGGACACATTGAAAAGTTTTGCATAAACAAGAATTGAGACAAGCCTGGTAAATCCATTGCCACTTGCACTCAGTATTGGTGGGTATCTGTGTCATAGAATCATAGAATGGATTGGGTTGGAAAAGACCTCCGAGATCATCAAGTCCAACCCTTGGGCCAACTCCAGTCCCTTTACCAGATCATGGCACTCAGTGCCACGGCCAAGCTCAGCTGAAAAACCTCCAGGGATGGGGAATCCACCCCCTCTCTGGGCAGCCCATTCCAATGCCTGAGCACTCTCTGTGGAAAGAAGTTTTTTCTGATCTCCAATTTCCCCTGGCAGAGCTTGAGCCCCCCGTGCCCCCTTGTCCTATTGCTGAGTGCCTGGGAGAAGAGACCAACCCCCACCTGGCCAGAACTTCCCTTCAGGTCTGTGTCCACACAGACCCTTTTTGCCTTCTGGCCTTTCATGTGCCGTAAGTTTCTTTCCTTTACCCTTCCATGGCTTAGGCATTTTGCTCAGTAAATGGCATCAAATCACATGGACACCACATCCAAAGGCCTCCCAGAGTTGTCTGGATTTTCAGTGCCAGGATTGGTGCTTACCCTTCACACCAGGAGCCCTGCCATGGCCCCAGCATTTAACCACTTAGCCAAGCCTCCACATTACAATCATTATATTCCAAACAGGCCCAGCAGTGGAGGCGGGCTCAGATAATGAGTGATAAGATGATGGAGAAGCAGAATCCCAGCCCTTGGGAGCAGCAGATGGCACCCAGCTCTGCTGTTCTCTCAAACCTCAGCAGCACCTTCGTCTTGGGGGAGAAAACCAAACACCTCTCAGGCCTGAGCCCCTTATCGAGGGCTTCCTCCATCTTCCAGAGCCATTTCTTGGACAACGCAAAAGCTATTAAATCTTATTTTCCTTAGAGAATGACACTTTCTATATACTAATTTATCCTCTATTTAATACCCTGTGTGGGTCCTCAGTATCAAGACAATGCCAAAATGTAAAAAGGGGTGAGGAAGCTCTGGCATTTATTACCCTCTGACTCAAACCAATACAGGAATATGCTGAGTGTGTTGCACTAATCATATAGTCCAAACCTTAGCAGATAAGACAAGAAAATCAATTGTAATTTCTTTGGCTGTTTTCTCATATATTCTCAACTTGTTAGCAGCCATTTCTTTTACGAGTGCGGTCAATGAATATTTAATGCTGAAGTGCACTGCCAATTTTATCTGCCAGCTAATAAAAAAGCTGCTTGGTCATGGGTGTAAGAGGAGAGGTCTATTTTAGCCTCTGTGGCTGGCTGGCTGTAATAAGAAGGATGACAATTTTAAATTGGGAGATTAATGGATAATTTGGAATCACTGTCGTTCTGACACAGCCAGTGACCTTTTCAAATTGACAGATAGCTCCATTTCACCCCAACCTGCTAAAACAAGAGATTGTTTCAAACAATTGGACCTAAATGCCAGGCTTAAAGGAGGCCAGGCATAGGGATGTGGCAGGGCAGCTTACAAATAAAATAGGCCTCCTGCAGATTAATGGAATAGTTAGGAGGGCCATCCATCCAGCAGTTCCAATTCTCAGTTTTTACCCACTGCAACATTAGCAAGGTAAAAGGGCTGGTGTCAGAAAGAAGAATGCTCAGTATTATCTTTTCCAGCAAGGAAAACAATACAGCTGAGACAGTGAACATGAAGGGTCTGTCCAAAATTATACTGTGAAAAGACATGGAAGAAGTGAAAGAAAACTTCCCCAGATTTCTGTACCCACCCTGTGAGATGGGGCAGTATTGCTTCACCACTAACACAGAGACATAAATCACTTGTGAGAAAAATAAATAGAAAAACCCAGAAAAACTCATTTCCTGCAAGAGCCAACTTTTGCTCAAGAGTCCTGTAATAAAGAACTTTAAAACTAAGTTATTGCTAACCACAGGAAAACTATTTTATGCAAAGTAATGAGAGCTGTCTCTTAATATGTTCTCTCCATGAATCTTTCACAGCTTGATTCACAGTATTCAAGTCCAGTCTCATGACATGACCTTGGGAGGGAAGGCATGTTTATAAACAAAAAAGCCCAAAATGAGTTGTGTCTTGACAAACTTGACATGCCATTGTGCAGGAAGTACACCAGAGGAGCAGGAATTGATTTAAAGGGGGTACTCTCACATTAATTTAGAATTCCATTTTTAAAATTGTTTCTTTCCATAAGGCTTTCATTTCCCTTGCAGAGGTTTTCTAGATGTGGGTCAGTATTTCCTTTCGGTGATATGTCAGTTGTTGCACATCAGCATAAATTAGTTTTTTAGGAAGAAGAATGGGTAGTACCTCAGGCCAGCAGCCCACCTTCCAGTGATCACTGCTGGGAGAGCAATATTCCCAAACACCTCCAGCCTCGTACCCTTAGTGTTACGAACTGTTTCTGAGCAGTGATTTTAACACTGACAGCTTCTGGGCTGTTTGCTAAATGCATTGTGGCACCAGGCACTGCTCATGGGGGGAACTGAAAGCTGCCTTGGGAGCAGGATGGGGATGTTGAAAAGAATTATATTCACTTTCCAGCTGACTGAAAAGCATCTGTGAGGGGGACACATGTCACCAGCCATGCTAAGGAAAGGTCCCCCAGTAACTCCGAAGTCATCAGTGGCCACCCTCTATTACAGCTAATTTCTGCCCATGCCCTCAAATCAGGACCCCAGACCCAAATACAGTACAAGATACTCCTCATGATGCCGTGCAGGTGCCCCTGTGAACCTCAATAATCCTTACTCAGTAATGGGGATAAGCTGAGATGTTGGAGGTAGGAGCATACTTTGGATTCTGTTTGCTCTGCCAACGAGAGAATAAAACTTGGAGTATTTTCCAGAATAGATCATTCCATTTGGAAGGGAGGGACAATGACCACATCTCATCCAACTGCCTCATTACTTGAGGGATGAGAAACAGTTAAAGCTTGTTATTAAGGGCACTGTCCAAATGCCTCCTAAGCACCGACACATCTTCATTAAGCCTGTTCCAGGGTCTGACCATCTTCTTCAGTAACCAAATGCTTCCTTATGTCCAGCCTGATCCTCTCCCTAGCACAGCTCTGAGCCATTCCCACATGTCCCCTCACTGGATCCCAGGAAGAAGAGCTCAGCCCCTCCCTCAGGAGGTGTGGAGAGCAATGAGGTCACCCCTCAGGCTCCTTTTCACCAAAGCAGAAAAGCCCAGAATCCTCAGCCACTCACAGGACATTCCTTCCAGCCCCTTTACCCACCCTGTTGCCCTTCTGGATGCATCCAAGGCCATTCCCACCCTTAGGAAGCTTTGGGGAGCAGAGATGCACTCAGGACCGCAGGTGAGGCCACACCAGCACTGACTGGAGTGGGACAGTCAGATCAGCACATCTGAAAAGTCAGAATATTTATTTACCAGCACAAATATGGAATTATGTGCCTGACCAACAGTCTAGTTTTCCCCAAGATCTTTAAAAACAGAGAATGCATCTAGGAAATACACATAGCAGACTCCTAACTGGCTATATAATATTACAACTGGCTACTACAGAACAGGGATCAAGGTTATCAAATTTACTCTGAGGAACAAATGATGCACAGTTAAACATGCAAAGTCCACTTCTGTTACCCATAGTTGTGAGCACACCGAGAAACACCAGCTAACAGGCTGGAAGTCTTGTAGTTTTTCTGAATTATTTCAGTATTTTCAAATTTCAGCATGATTTCTGGAAGTAGGAAATGTTTCACAGACAAATAGGGCAGTACAGGGTAAATTCATCCCCACATGGTTATAAATGAGTTACACATTCAATACACACTAAATCTTCTAGGTAAGCTAGGGATGAGGAAGTGCAGTATTCTTATGAATAGGAAATAGGAAATGTTCAAATGTTTGATAAAATGACAAGCTCTGTAATACACAGAGGAGTGATCAGAAAGTTGCACTGGAATTGAACCTTGCTAGGTCTCAGAACAGAATAAAACATCTCCCAGAAGAGCTACCACAGAGAGCACTCTGAGCCAAAGCAAGGAGCATTGTACTGCTGGAATTCAAGAGAACCCCCTGTTTTCTGTCCCTGATACCATCCTGCCTGTGCACCTGGAAACAGAGCTGGCACCACAGAGGGCTGAAGCACAACCAAGTCACTCATCTCAATACATGTGTTTAAATGACACTTTTTAGTAAATGCAAGACAGATAATTCTGATATTTGAAACAGTCAAAACTCATGATTTTTCTTTTTACCCCACAGCTAAAAGGAAGGAATTATTTTCACATTTATACTGCAAAACCAAAGAGGAGCACTCATGACACTCCAGTGCTGTGCCACTACAAGCATTTATTCAGAGTCATACAACTAGAAAATGGGCCACTACAGCCAAATTGCTTCTTTTAGAAACACAGTGGTTTGAAGATACTTGGCTGCTAGCAGGTTACAGAATTACACCTTTCATTCTATATTAGTGACACAGGAAATTCTCCACTTTGCTGTTTCTGTAACACATTAGAGCATTTGTGCAATAGCAACTGAACTAATGTGGCACCCCATTTACCTCAAAACTTTGCACGAGAGCTCTATGGCATAAAATTACCTCAGTTTGTGAGGATTCTTTCAGTTGATGGCCTCTGAAAATAACCCTGTCTCAGGTAGGCTGGATTTCCTTGGCAGATTCATTTTCTCTTGTTATCAAAATACCCAAACAGGTTTTGAAGAGGAAAAACTGGAGTGGATTCTCCAGGTCAAATATTTACAGAAGAGAAAGGGAAAAGTAAAAAAGAACAAACAAAAAACTTCAAACCCAAATCAAACCAAAGCAACCAAAGCAAACACAGAACTCCACCAACTGCCCACCCCAGTGCCACAGCACAGGGCAATGCTGACACCAACTGCTCACACTCCCAAACCCTGCTCAGAGCCCTGGGTGTTTAAGTATTAAAGTATTGTTAATAGAGAATTAATTGATTTTGGAGGCTTTGGTAAGATCACAGCAAAATCTGAATATTTGTTTCCTTCTGGGTTGCATGAACCTCACAGATCACGTGGGCTGACAACTGAAACGAACTCACACTTCTTAAAATCAGAATTTCTTCCACTCTCCCCTCTCCACAGCTTGGTGAGCAAGAACAATTATCCATTTTGCAAAACCACTGTCTAGAATTTGAAATTGGGCATCCAAAATTAGAGGAAGTTTCAATATTTTGGCATTTGTCTAATCCTGTCTGGAAAACTGAAAACCCAGCACATAAGCAAATTAGTCCCTGCCAAATCTAATGACTCCTGTGAAAACAGCACTACATAAACTCACCTAACAGAGGGTGAACTGCGTATTAATCTCCTCAAATGACACATTCAAACCTGAATGTCTGATGTGGTGATTTTACCTCTAGGTGCAACATCTCTTCTCCAGAAGTCCACAGCAAAAAGACACAAGTTTTTCCTTTCCAGTGTTGGATGCAAAGAAAACAGGATGCAAAAAGCATCACGTTGCTCATCAAGCAGATGCATCCACACCCTGCACACACCACCCAGCTCTGTGAATACAAGTCCTCAGACAGGAAGAACTGTCTTAACACCATATTAAAACTACAGAGTCAGCTGCAAATTTAATTCCACTGAAAAAGCACCTTAGAGGTTCTACAGATGTATTAAAGTGCAGAAGCATTTTGAAAAATATAAAATTAAGAGAAATTAATTTTTGGCATTTTGGTAGTTTTTGAATGCAGAAAACAATGAGATTAATTTCAGATCTTCCTTTTAATAGAACATTATCAGCATTTTAGCTGAACCCAGTCAGTTACCATTCCAAGGGAAGATAATTCAGGATTTACTCATCTTTAATGAATATTCAGAAGTGAAGCACAGGCAAAACAGCTTCATGGGTAAAAGAGCAACTTCCTGAGTCCTAAGAGCACAATAAAATGTTTGCCTAGAGAATTAAAAATCGATATTATTACACAAGAGAAGGAAAAAACCAAGAATATTAAAGGTGCTTCCTCTTTGATATTTAATGGGTAGTTTTATTGCTATGCTGAATATAAACACTCTAGACATATCCAATTGAATATTCAGTTATATATTGATAGAAGATAAAACTCTTTAATTACAAATCACAAAAAGGAAAGATTTCCAGAATTTCTGTGTGGTATTTTAGCATAATATTCCAAAATTAGCTCTTTTTTTCTATATGAAAAAAATCAAGATCATTTTAAGGATTAAATATAAGCCTCAGATTAATGACAAATCAGGAAGGTTTAACTGCTTCAGACATTACAATATTTGGTCCAAACATTGGCCCTCAGATGTAGCAAGCAAGGACAAAGTTCTGGAAAGCAATTGCAAAATCTCCCTCTGATTCTGAAAGGTGAATTAGGAAGTAATAATAAGGTGCCATAAAACTTTCACGAGGTTCACTGGGCAATTCCAGAGGGAAGCCAAGGTAATATCCTCAGTAGAACAGAGTAGTAAAACGGAGCAGACCAAGGGAAAGGAGCTCTTTTATAATGCTACTTCCCCATCTGTAATCTGAAATATTAGCAAGGCCAAGGCACCTTTTCCCTGCTGAGAACCCAGGACTGACACTCAGCACATCACTGAGGATTTATGTTCACAGGTGGCTCAGGGACAGGATTTTTCTTCTTGTAGAGAAACTTCTCCTTCACCTCCAGAGTGAACCCAGAGCTCAGCAGCTGAAGCCCAGGGGATTCCTCTAACCCCAGCTGTGCCTGGAGGGACCAGCTCACCCCCCCAAAGGCTCTGCTCCCCTCAGAGAGCAGGAACATGTCCTGCTCAGGACAGGCAGCTCTATTAGGAAGGCAATGAGAGTCCAGCTGAGCACCAATAAATTCACACCCACTTCCCCATGTCCTCACAGGCTTCCTGGAACAGCTCTGCTTCATCCAAAACTTCCACAGATGAGAAAAAATTAGCATTTTACAGGAATTGTTCGCTAAGAACAAGCAACCTCTTCCTGTCCCTCTCTGAGTGAGCTATGTTTCCATGTGGAATCCAGAACCACAGGCACATCCCTCAGTACTTTCAGCTAAAACATCATGTTCTTTTTTGCTGCCCAGGGTTCCCTCCCAGCCTGGCTAAGCCACTTTGGCTGCCAGTGACTTGAGGAGCAACTGCATCAAGCCAGGAGCACATCAGATCCTAATTTCTGCTGGCATTCTGCATGACTTTGCTAACTCATTTGAGCTCTTCATGCCTCACAACAGGGGTTGAAATTTCCTTGGAAAGCCACCGTTTCCTTGTGAATCAGATACCACACAAACAGTTTTCCAGGGTAGGTATGAGTGCCCATCAAGACTCAATTCCCTAAGAGGCTGTGCCTTCTGGGAGCTCTAAAACCAAGGTGCAGCATTTCACATTCTACCACAGTCACTTAAAATAATCCCTGTGGCTGGACAGATTTATTAATTCCAATTAAATGAATTGTGATTACATCATTTGTGTACAGTAGCTATTACATATGTAAAATAACTTCAGAAAATTCAATCCCTGCCATCACACAACACAAATCCTGTTAAAGGCAACAGTTTATGCTCTGAAAAATCCCTCTTTCTTTGGCCATATTGTATTTGTCTCATGGCATAGGCATTTTTGTGGTCCCATGACACTGCAGTCTCTCTTTGCACTCTAATGGAAGTTCTCTGCAGGCAATTCCAGAAATGTGCATCTTATTGACCATTAGAGAGATCACATCTGGCAAAGAGGGACAGAGAGATGTAAAAACTGTATTAAGGGGACTAAATTGTGACCATTTGAAGTTTTATTGCATCTAAAAGTTCTTAAGCTACACGGAAAATGAATTGAGAGAGAAATAAGGGAGTCTACCAGGAATCAAGGACGAAGTTAGTAAAGGCCAAATCAAATTGGGCTCAATTGCTCTGTGCCCTTTTGCAATCGATAATAATAGTCTTGGTGGAATGTGGGAACCCACACTTAACATTTCCTGCCAAAGGGCTTCCCACAATTCACAGAAACAGAGGAGACAGGCAGTGTGCTGATCCTTCCTGGAACAGAGCTCGTGGCAGAAAACTTCTCCCCAGATGGAGCAGAAACAGGATGGGTACACGCCCCCTTTAGCTGGAACATGCATCAAATCTGACCTATAAAAGCAACTGGGGGTCAGTTTAGAAACTTAAATATATGAAGACACAACCCTAAACCAAACAAAAACAACCAAACAAAACCCCAAACCCCCCACTACTCAGAAAATAAGACACTAAACAGTTGTCAATCCAAAGACACCAAGAGTTGAGCACCTGAAGAGCTTCATGGTTTGGCCTTTACACTCCTGCCTACCTATGGCAAACCTGCTCATCTCCTCCACTGCCTGCCCCAGTGGCACTGGCACTGCCACCAGACACTGCTGCAGTGGGAGGACATCACACACACTGAGTTTAGTAATCAAAAGCCACTACCTGGCAAAGGACGCAGCTCTTCATAGCACAGATTGCTCAGCTTCAGCTGGTCACAGCAATGCTATCTGGAAAATCAAGATAATCATGCTTAATCAAATTAATAAATATATTTTAAGTTTATAGTCACCTTGTAATCTAAGCTAGGTAAATTTAAGAAAATCAAACGATTTTTAAAAATCCCATAAAAACCCCCTGACAATACACTGAACAAAACAGAATGCATCAGCTTCCAATAAAACACACCTCCCAGCCCCTACTGTCAGAATTATCTGCAGTGGATGTTAACTTGCTCATTAGAAAAGAAGCAAATCAGAGAGAAATTCCTATGTCATTCCAGTTATTTTAAAAATATTTTTATTTTCAGCACAGGACTTCCAGTTGATTGGTGGAGAGCAGGAATGATGCTACCTCTGACAAGGTAGTCACTATTTCCTACCCGCCTTAGTTCTAATTATCAGCTGAAGAATTTGGGCTAAATTATAACTATACCCTCTAGAGAATTCTCTCCTCTGACTCATGAGAGATGCCTGCACTCATTCCACTCTTCTTGCAAACATAGGTCCAAAAATAGACCAAAATCCACTCCATGGATCTGAGCCTTTTGCCCCAGGAGTCTCATGCCATGCTAATGAAATATGGGAAACTCACCACTAACTTCAAACAAATCTAAGATCAAGCACAAAATTATCTCCTAAGATTTCATACTCATATAGAACCTCGCGGAAGACCTGAAATTATTTTACAACTTTTAATAAATTAAGCCCTACATAATTCTTGTGAACTCAAACATTTCCCCTATGAGCAAGCAGAAGGATTTTAAAAGATGATTTCAAAAGCAGCTACTCAATCAGTATCTGATTGTACACAAGACCGTTGTAACAACATGAAAATAATTTTTAAGAGTGCTACAAGACAATTGTCACAAAGTGGTTTCCAAAAGATCAGGCCCAAATTTCAAAACTGTGGCCTCTATGACTATGTATGTCCACCTAGAAGAAAAATCAATAGTCACACTTGGTGAAGTTGAAAGCAATTGCATTTCCAAGTCATGCCCCAAAATATTTATGGCAGATGTTAGATCTGGCAGTTCCTGTGTTCTTTGTACAGTTCATTTTTCCTTCTGCTACAATAGGATTTTTTCTTGTTACCTTGCAATATGGCACAGTCAGGACAACCTGATTTTGTGGTTTTTCTCCTCCCCTGAGGAAAGTCTCTCTGTTCTGGAACCAACCCTCATGGCACTGTGATGATTTGGGGTCTTTCTGTACATTCTCGTGCCGATAAAATTCAGTCATCATCTCATGAAGTAACATTTGACCCACATTTCTGTAAGCCCAACACAGAACATTTCATAGCAGAGAGTACCCATCATACATCATATGTTTTACATCATACCTGCAATCAACTATTGCCCCCATTAACCTAGAGGAAAAGTCATGGAAAATTAGAGACTCAAGGCATGAGCTTGGTAAAGTAGACCATGATCCAATTCTGTCAACCAAGATAAAAGCTTGCCACCTAATCTCCACTGCATTTGCTTCCCTTCATTACTTGGACCAGAGAAGAATAATAAGGTGGAATAATAGAGAAGAATAATAAGGTGGAAATCACAGTTGAAGTGTAAGAAATGATCCACCATCAAACTGAGGCAATCACCAAGGAGAGATTTACCAACAGGGTTCCAAACTCTGAGTCTGAATGTTAGAGACATGTCACAGGGCTATATATAAAAATAAAAAAATAAATCAGAAATATTAGCAGGTATTTACCCAATTGTTGCTTGCTCCCAGGTTACTTTTCCATAGCTCAATGACAGGCTGCTGCTTCTCAGAGCAGAGTTGACACATGCACATTACTCATGCCCACAGTGCCAAGATCAAATTTACTACTTAAATTTTTGTCCTCACTTTGCAATGCTTAGAAGGCTTCAGTAAAATCCTTTCAGAGCACCTTCAGGAATGAACTTCTACGTGTTGAGCCCTGAAAACACAAGGCATATGGCAATAAAAAGAGCAAGGAGAGCCCCAAAAGATCTAGAACCGTCAGGGGCTGGTTGTGAAAAGGGGCTCTGACACTGGGCCCAGAGCAGGGTCCCAGCAGCACATCTGGGCAGGGCAGAGCTGCAGGTCAGAGGGGCCCTGACAAACAGCAGAAATGGGCTGAGGAGCAGCACACCCTCCAGCAGAGCCAAATGCAAAGTGCTGAGCTGAACCATAACCCCCTGTACTGCCCCAGTTCGGGGTGGGCTGGGGAGAACAGTAGAGCACAAAACATTGTGGGAGACAGACAAACCCCAAAGACTCTCTCTGTAAAACATCATGTTCTTTTTTGCTTTAATGAAGCAGCGTCCTGGCTAGCAGATGGTGAGTGGGTGGGCCGAGTTATTGTGTGCAGCAAAGGCTTCAGAAGCAAACAAG
This sequence comes from Sakesphorus luctuosus, assembly GCA_013396695.1. Classification (NCBI taxonomy): domain Eukaryota; kingdom Metazoa; phylum Chordata; class Aves; order Passeriformes; family Thamnophilidae; genus Sakesphorus; species Sakesphorus luctuosus. The sequence goes on from VWZD01003731.1 coordinate 363,955, forward strand.
ACTTTGCTGGTGATAATGACTATCACCTAAAGTCATCAAATACCCATAGAAATTTTCCTGGTTTATGTAGAACCAATGGGAGGGCCCAGCTTTTTGCTCACCTTCAGGAAGTTCTTGTATAGATCTCCTGGGCAATGGAGCCAATAAGACAAGGAATATCCTGCCTCAGAAAAGTGAAGGAGATTTTCCTGTTGTTGAAACCATGTGTACTGTTTGCACTGATTACACACCTTGGCAGTGTCTTTGCCATCTCTCAGTTAAAACAACACTAGAACAGGAGATTTAATCTCAGCTCAACAAAGCTCTTCCACCTTTTCAACACACAAAACACCAAGGCACAAGCAGCCTGTTTGTGGGGTGAGTGGCTCAGGGTGATCAGTGGCAGCAGGTTCCCACCCCAGGGATCAGTTTTTCTTTAGCAGAGTCACAAACACTCCTGCAGTGACCTCAACCTTTCCAAAACAAAGCCTTGGAACATCTTAAAGCTGGAATCTCTAGATGAGAAAAAACAGGGTGTGAGGGAGAAACCAAAAACCACAAAACAATCATTCAACTAATTTTTTTACACTAAATACCAAGTAAGACTTAATTTCAAATAAGAAATAATGAACCACTGTAGGGATTAATAGGAAACCAAGATGCACATGCATATTTGGGATCTTCCATCTGTTGTATGGAGAGAGAAGAGCAGAATGGTGTCCCACCCTGTGCAGAGGAGTGCATCCTCGAGTGGCCAGAGCTTGAACAACTATTCTCTGATAATCTGAAAGAAAAAACATTACCATATTTGGATAAATGGACAAAAATTCAATGTCACAATCTTAACTTAAGACTTGTGCATCAGAATAACATCTGAACACAGAGGCAAAGTGCAGAGAGTTAACTTATTTCAGCTTAAGAAATCATCAGGTCCACTAGAGTTACAAGACACAGATATCATCTACTAGAAATAAACCTGCATAATTTAGCAGCTATATATTTTGAGGGCATGCCTTTCTATGCTGTTTTATGCAACTACAGAGTCAAATTAACAGTTCTGAATGCATACTCTACAATGGAAATACATGGAGAGCAATAGAATCAAATTTAAAACAAACAACCCCAGAGTGAAGCAGCTCAGTATTCCTGTTAACTTGCACATTTTGGTTCATCAGAGCAAAAAGTATGACCAGCTTTCATTCCAAGAGATGTCCATAATGCCCCAGTGCAAATAAAGAAGTAAAAATAACAGTGAACTGCATATTAAGTCAGGAACTGAGAACACTAGACTTAGGTTAAAGTATTTTTGCTGCAGGGTTGGGAGAAGGGTGTGTTTAGTCTGTAGGCAGCAACATCAACTTCCTGTTCTGTAGAGCCTTTTATCATTACATTGATAGGGAACACAAGAAATACTGAAAGACTTGTCCTTTTTGCCTTTGTTCAGAGCTAATCCTAGACCTGTGCTTTGGATCAGCTTCTCTGAGCTTACACAGACCGACCCACAGCACTTGTCCAAATTGGGTTTTGTTTAAACTTAATCACATTGTTAGATTCTGCACTTTACAACTGCCAGAAATTAACAGTATGGCAACATCTTCAAGACCTATTAATTTGCTATCTTTGGGGGTTTTTTCAGTTATATGTAGCAACAAGACTGGATGTGGCACTGAGTGCCATGATCTGGTGATCACAGTGGGGTTGGATCAAAGGTTGGAGTCGATGATCTCGGGAGTCACTCCCAACCCACTGCATTCTGTGATTCAATGATTCAAACCAACTACAATTGATTTAATATGAATTAGCTGAATGCAGCACTGCTGATGAAGCTTCAAAGTACCTACCAGAGGAGAAGCAAACTTCTAGTTTTGTAAAAAACACTTTGTTCAAATGATACCTGCCAGGTCCTGCAACATTTCAAACCCTTTTCCAGCAGGGAGTACAGGCCTGGGGGAAACAGCAGTCCTGTGATTGGGGAGGTCTGTCACTGGGTAAATCAGTAAGAATTAAACAAAACTTTACATGAAAATGCTCTTCAGCATTGCTACCTATTTTCTCTGTTTATTTGCACCTCTAAAAATCTATAAAATGTCTATAAGACTACAGTAAAGGCTGATTAGTGTGGAAAAGATGAACTATATTTTGTGATGGAGATTCTCTCTCTGTGTAGCACAGAATACAAAGCTGGGACAGGGGGTCTGGATGTGCAGTCCTGGCTGCAGTTCCAGGACTGGAGGCCCCTTATCCTGCCTGTACAACTCAACACAGCACTCGATAAACTGGACACTCCCCTGATTTCTGCTCTTGGAACGTCACCTCTTTAGTTAGGAGCCTGTGTCATAGGGATCCTAAACCTTCTGTGGTCCACCACAGCACAGACACACACACCTTCCTCTCTTTGCAAGGTTACCTTCAGTTAGTTGCCATCTCTTTGGAGCAGGTGAAGTATGACAGGTTATCACACCTGCCTGCTTGGCAGCACCAAGCAGGGCACACAGTGTGTCCCTACCAGAACACTGAGCACTTTGCTGCACTTGTGTGCTAAACTTTCTATTTTCACTGTCAAACTGGGATATGAATTTCAGGTCTACTGAAGAATGAGATCTGGGGGATATATCCTTGAAATAGCTCTTGTATTGATTTCTCAGCACAGCAAATCTCTCTCAGTTCAAGGAAGTCCCACCAGATCAGAAGGCAGCTTCCTGCTTCTTCCAGCACCACATTTGAAGAATAACATCAAAATTCATTCCTGCAAGTCTCCACTGATTGTCTCACTCTAGAAGCAAAGCCTGAACCTGCACTGCAATCAGCCTTGTCCTTTCAGTCTTCCTGTAAAGATTTACTGGATTATTTTCTCATTCTGTGCTACTCCTGCCAATATCATCCCAGAATTCAGGAGATGAGTACATACAACATATCAAACTCTTGCTTTCCACTTTGAGATTAGATGTCCTTAAAATCCTGTATTTTTTACTGTTAGAAATATATCACGTTTCACTGTGCCCAGTGAAATGCTACACATACAAGGAGAAGATCATCTCTATATTTGGATTGAAATAAATTCTTGGGAGAGGAGACTTGTACTGACATTCCTGATGGGCTTAGATATCTCATAATCCAGTGTTATTCCCTTAACAAATAAATATTTTTTAGCACAATTAACCACACATCAAGGTAATAGCCTCATCTCAAGCTTTTCTGAGTAGGGAATTCAAGCATTCTTGAACTCAGAAAAATGCTTTTGTCTCCTTCATTTCCTATTTGACAAGGATCATGCCTAGAACATGAACTTCCCACTAATTTTGAAGGCTCAAGATACGTTGAGGCTTCTTATTGGCTCAAATAGTAGGTTCAGACAAACATACGGATGTAAAATTAAAAAAACAATAATATTAAAGACTGATTCTTATTTGAAGTCTGATTAAGAGCAATACGGTGCAATATAAACTAAGCCAGGTAAACTGATACAATTCCAGACTGTTTACCTGTATTTGTGCAGACTGAAATCACTGAGCTTAATAACCACAGTCCTCTGAACTCATATTTTTGCCCACTCAGCTGGCAGAAACCTGTCTCCCATTTACAAACTGAGAGCTGAGCCTGAAGCACTGCAGCTCCCCTTCTGCCATATGCTTCAGTTTCACAACTTTGGTCGTCTATTTGCAGAGTTTGGGGTCGCTATTCTTAGCTGTTCTGCCTGATGAGAAACTTGTTTTGTGGGGAGTTGGAGCAGAGACATCACAGAAGCCCCTGGACTCAGATCCCAAGCTCTGCAGCACTCACTCCTCTGATGGCTTTTAGCTTTGTGCGGCTCCAAAGCGCAGCTCAGGCTGGGAATGAACAGGCTGTGCTGACCCAGGGCTTCCCATCTGCACCACAACAAGCTTTCTGCTCCTTGGCAACAATAAATAATCTAATCAAAAAGATACTGCAGCTTATAAACAGACTGTTATGCCTTTGCAGAACTCCCCAAGGGCCTGCAAACTTTGACCCAGCAGACTGACACCTCCAGGCGTATCAGATTTAAAAATAAAATACCCAGCACTTCTATCAAAATATCCATCACTTGCTCACACAAAGCACATGCCACCTCAGCTGTTTCACAGTGCTTTGAACATAAAGTCCATCCAAACAAGAATTTAGATGTTCAGAAGTGGCAAGTGGCAGAGTGACAAGAAGCAACTTTAAATAAGGTCACACTGTGGTTGCCAGCAGGAAAACAGAACGAATTTATACATTTTAAAGCAGATTCAACTGCTGTAACTGACCCCTCAGAGGGATCGATTGCTCATGGTCTCTGCATGTGGGAGGAAGGGCCACCAAATGAAGCTGCACCTTACAAGGTAAAATAATCAAATGAAGAGGATATTCAGGCAACAGGCAATAGATCTTAGATAAAAATTACCTTAGTCCAGCCTATCTCAGCCACTGATTTCTGGGGTTTCATCTAATTGTACTATTGCAAGACCATTAGTTAATTAGGTTTAGAAGACCAGAAGCATCTCACTACCAGAAGAATCTGATGAATCCACATTGAAATATCTTCAGGGATCAGCTTTTTGTTCTTGGTGATGATTCTCTCTGGCCAGTGCAGGATTTTTCCACAAAGTATTACGACTTTCCCTATCCACCATTCAATTCTCCCTTCTTTCATACACAAGAAAATATTCATAAACTGCAGTTACATTCCATAACTCATGACCCAGTGATGTTAGTCACTTTTTCAACTTCTGAGAGTTTCTAAGGCAGTAATTTCCCAGCTTCCTCATCCCATTGGCTTTGATTAGTTAGACCTGGAATTTAGAAGCATAGCCCCAAATCTCTGCCCCTCCCACACCTCAGAGAGGCCTGGCACCTTCCTGCCATAGGGCACCGTGCCCCCTTTAGACCAAAACTGCACAGAACTGCCAAGTTCCCTTCTCACATGACAAATTCAGCTCTGAAATTGTCCTCCACCATAGCCAGCTCTAACACTACTGATTACAGGTTTCTCTCCTCTCCTCCCTCCTGCTATAGAAAGCAGGTTTCAGATTAATTTCCCTACAAAGGTACTGGCTGTAAAATTAAAAACAATCAAAACTTTTCATCCCAAATTCATGAGTCCAGGAGACATTTCTAAACAACATGGGAAAACAGTACATTTGGCCTAAAAAGAGGCTGCTCCCATTTCACTTCAGATTACTGTTTGCAACTCCAGGTTCATTTTACAGCTCACTTCACCACCGTGCTCTGCAGCTGCCAAACACACCCATGCAATTGTTCCTCTATAGAGGGACAAATCCAGCTGTGCACACAAGGACTCAGGTGTCAAGACGTTTTTAGAAGGACAGCACCTATTGGAGTTGATGGAGTCACACACTTAAATGCTGCAATGAAGTTGGGGTCAAAGTTTAGACACGAATTAAACCAATGCAGAAGCTAAAACCACTCAAGAGGAAAGTTTTCCATGGCCTTGGCTCCACTGCCACAGTGCTGTGACCCTTGAGATGTTGTCAATGCTCGAGAATGTCGGGATAAGACTCATTACAGAGCAAGCTGCATGAAATCCAGTGACCTCTGACACCAAGTGGATCAGACTAGACAATCTGATTATGTCTTCTGTGAGCCTCATAAGAGAGATGGATTAGATGCCCTAATGAAAAAGACTTGGCAGGGCCCCCCACTGCTCTCAGAGCAAAGGTCTCACCATCAGTGCTTCCAGACAGAAACCAAATTCAACCTCTCAGTCACCTCCCTGAAAGTTGACAATATTTTTTCTTGATCAGTGAGGACCAGAAAGCAGCTTGAAATTTTTGTTCTTCATAATTCTGCTGTAATCATAGAATGGAGAAGCTGAGAATTTGTGTTTCTTGGAGTTTAGACACAAATCAACAAAGGCAGGATACTCCCATTGGCAGAGAGCCCTTGAATTAGAGAGAAACTGTAAAGGGAGTGATTCTCATGGCTCAGGCTATTGAGGTTTATGCCCTAACTCTGCACAGCCAGGAAGAAGGTACACACACATAATGTTCTCAATGAATAGATGGTGCTAGTGATTCCTGACTCTCCCATCATTAAGTTTTATCCATCACAAGCACGCATTCCCCTATGCAGCCTATTTTAATTTTAATCAATATAAAAGAGTTACTTGGCAAAAAGAAATAGTGGGTTGACATTTGCTACATTTGCCAAATGACTAAACAGATACAATTTCAAATACATACAAAGCAGAAAGACAGGTCAGGCCAAAGGACAATGAAGTATGAAAAGTACACAGAGCAGAAGCCGTGAATTGTGGCAACCGCCTCATTTTGAAATACTTATAAAATAATTGCCTGCATTTTCTAGCATTCTCTAAGAATTAAAGCTCAGCAAAACAAAACCTGTATTTCTACAAGACAGAACAATTGTTCAGTTCCACATAAAACAGAAAAGGAAGGTGGTGAAGTCAGGCTACTTCACAGCTACAAATCCAGCTCTGCACTTACAAATCATCTGTAGAGGACAGAGAATTTCCCACTGGGCTGTGGGCCTGAGAAAGAGCAATCACTGGTGCAGGTAGAGGAGAGAAACTGCTGCTACATGGAAATAAAGCTTATGGTGCTTCACAAAGAAATCCACAATGAGGGGTGATTGCATAGATACAATTCTTACTACAGCTCTCTTTCAACAGATTGTAACTATCCCCATCTAATGTGACCGGGGATCCACCCAACACGCTGCTCCTGCCAGCAATTGGGTGTGTTCCACCACTCTCAGTGGAGCAGTTCAGAGCCCACAGTTCACTTGGGCTGGAAACAACATCAACGTAGGCAACCAACAGATTTACAGACAACTGATACCAGTGTCCCTCAGATCTCCTTTCAGCTGTTTACAAGGTTTGGTTTGGTGGTCCAACAACCTCCTTCTCCTCCCTGGGCAATTCTAAGGCTGGGTATCAGTTAACACTGCAAACACAAACATAATGAATTGTCCTGCAGAGGGTAAAGTGCCACTTCCTTCTCTGTGACCCACCCAAACACGCACAAATAGCCATTTGCTTTTGGGAGTAAATGAGAGAAGCAAATATTGTCCTAACCAGGTGAATAGGGCAGCCTTGGCTGGCTGTGCCTGTGCTGGTACACCACAGTGATGCCCTCACCACAGGCCAGTTGCTCTCAAGAAGCAGCTGCTCTGTGCCAAGCAGCAGAGTCTAGCCATAGAGTCCAGCTGCGCTCCAAAGCTCTGGCATCCCCAGCTCAGCCTACACAGGAACCCCAGCCCCAGCTGCCATGGTCACCTCCCAGTCCAGCCCACCAGGAACCAAACCAGCCTCCTGAACACACAACAACAAAACTGCTCTGATTTACTGCTGCTGGAAGTCTCCATCTCCCTGCCTTCTTGAGAGTGTNGTCCCAGCTGTGCTGTAAGCTCACTGCACAAGGCTTGGCAACCAGTGCTCCACATCCAAACCAGAGTTCAACTTGCAGCCCAGAGTCTTTGCCCTTTAAAGTATTTTCCTGCACCACTGTGTGCCAAGAAAATGAGTGAGCAAATGGAGAAAGGCAAACAGGGGAGGCACTGATTACAAAAGTCTATTTCTGATAATGTGCTCAGTGACATCATCCGTCAGAGCCAGATGTTAGAGATTTAAGTTGAACAAATTAAAAACCTGCTTTTTGCCCTGGGCATATTTCACTTTGTAGTGCATCTCATTAGTGTGGTTTCTTTTAATGGCTCATTTAGTTTTTGGTCTGAAAACTAGAAATTAAGCAGAAGTTAATTTAAGGGAACATTTTTGTACAGCCACTTGCTGGCACCTCAGAACCTTGGAGGTTTGCAAAGGGCAGGGAAAAAGGCTTTCTGTTTATCCACCTCACCACAAGTTTTTTGATACTAAAATGTTTAGGTTCTAAATACTGAAAGGGGAATATTTATTTTCTTAAGAAATACTTCCATGAGAATTTAGTGGTCTGAGGTTGATAGACTTACCCTTGGTGGCCAATTTTAATTGGCAATATCCCTTTAAAAACAAAGGGCCCAAGCTCCAAAGAGGTGCTTTGAATGAGAAAACAAATTTGGTTTGGAGAAGTTCAGATGCCTGGAACCTGACATCTTCAAAGCAGAGCTTTCCCCAAGAGAATAAGCTTGCAAAGAAATGGAAGTAAAGGCCAACAGGGCTTGGGGAGGGGATCTTAAGAACTGAACAGAAGAGAGAATCAAGTCTTTAGACTTTCAAATAAGGTCACATATAAGAAAATTAACTTTTTCTCTGTGAAGTTAATCACACTTTAAATTGCAGATGCAGAAAATGCTCAGGGTTTGTGTTAAGCAATGAACCAGACAAAGCTTTTACCCTTCTGGCCTCATTATATATCAGACAGACACTCACAGTTACATTGTAAATACTTCACTGTTTTACATTAAGGACATATGATCCAACATCCCTAAGATGCTCCATGGGACTTCAGTGTTTAATGCTGCTGAACTTCCCTCCATGTGCTGGCACTGCAGAAACATTTATCTCCTCCGCAGTGCCAGTGAAACCAGCAGCATCCTGAGAGGTGGGCACCAAACAATGATCCTCTGAAACACAAGTTTTACACCAGTTGCTCCACATCCATTAGGCTATCCAGTAAAATCCACCATGCTGTGGAAATCCAGCTCAGGGGTGACACTCCAGAGGATCAATTAAAAAAACCCAGCTAATTGCACAGCAAGCTGATGTTTTCCGATCTTCCTTAAATAAGTAAAATTGTTGGAAATTCTCCCTGTAGAAAGTCATATGGCAAGCAATGTTTTCACATTTGTGAAATGTTTTCACAGTTGTGCAAAGTTCTGGTGAGTCTCTCACAGAGGATATTGCTCATTTGGGTGTGCATTACAACATTTTCAATCTGCATTAATTTATCCAAACCAGGAAGTTACTGTAAATGATCACAGTTATCAGCTCCCCCTCTCTGTCTCACAAATCTATCTTGGTAAAAAGCAATTACTCATTTCAGCTGAAAACTCCAAATAGACATTCTTGCAGCTGAAATGCCACTTGCACAATCTTCCACCTCTTCAAAAAAGCCTCAAACACGTGTCAGATTCTCAGTTACATAGAGGAGCAGCAAAGATGAAGTGAAAGCCCTTCCATGCTGACTGTCTGTAACACAGGGGTATTGCAGGTACAGGAAGAGACCTGTTTGCCAAGGCTTTTGCACAGAATCAGTGTGGGATTGATGAAACCTCCTCCCTCCCATCACATGCTGAGAGGCACAGATTGCTTTGTCACAGGTTGAAAGGACGCTCTCCAATTCCATAGCTGTGAGTTACTCTCTAGTTACCAAAGGGTTCTCTTGCTAGAAAATAAACCCTGAGCTGGCCCAAAGCTCCAGAACTTCCCAGAGAACAGCAGAACATAAGCAAGTCTGTGTTTGTGTGCTGAACACAGGCAGAAAGTGAATGTAAGGGATTGCTCTCTCAAGCCTGTTATAGGTTTAGCCAGATGGGCCTAAATTTGGGCCTTGGAGTTCAGATTTAGGCCTGAAATTGTCAGCTGCCTTGAGCTGGGCTGAGCTAGCTAACAGCTGACTTCTTCTAGCCAATAATATTGTATTCCATACCATCTTACATCATCTCAATAAGAGTAAAATCCAGTGTGTGGGAGTGGCTTAGTTAGTTCTGCCATGGCCGAGGTGCGAGCCGAACGTGGTGCAGCTCTGCCTTGTTGGAGTGGGCCTCGCTCTTGCTGTTGCCACTGCTTGCATTTTGTTTGAGTTCAGAGAAGTAGAAATATTTTGTTATTACTCTTTCTCTTTCTTGCTAAGTGTCTTTTAGAGTACTTAGAGATCTAGAGTAATATACTTTGTATTAATTAGGGAGTGGGGGGTTATTCCTTGTTATATCTTTAAAACTTGTGTAAGAGTGTGTTATGTTGTAGTTTTCTTTTAATTTTCTCTTTTCTGTATAAATACATGTAGTTAGTTTCAGCATAAACTGGTTTAGAAGTTTTTTTCCCTCTCTCCCTTCTTCCCTTTTCACTCTGTACTTGAGCAGTTGGCATTTTGCCAGCTCAACCCAAGACAAAGCCACACAGAGGTAGCAGGAACCACACTCAGCAAAGCTGTCCCAAAACTCCCTCTGGAGCTGCAGAGAACATTTCTCTACGCACAGCCTGAGAGGGTGAGGAGGCACAGCCTGTACTGAAGTGAACAAAGTAAGTTTAGCTCCCATTTTGTGGGAATTTTCTCTGCTGTGCTGAAAGGAAAAGGAGACAAGTAAGTTTGCCAAGATGTTTTTTGTTATTACATTTGTTTTAAAAACCCATAGTTTGATATCTAAATTATTCATATATTTGGACTGAACACAAGGAGTTTGAGGAAGAATACAGTTCCAAACTTGGTTGTCTTTTTTTATTTTCTAAATGAAGCATGTTGGATCCTTTTCCCAAAGCTGTTTATACCTTAAAAACTAGAGGAAATGTTTTAAATGAAAATATTTCTTTAATGTTGGAATATTTTGGCTTAACTAGAAAGGATTATCCACCACTTCCATGGCAAAATAAGAACAACAAAAAACCCTGCTATTTCAATAGCTCCAAAGAATGTGGATTAGAAAGACAGACCATGTACAGCATTTTGTAATTTTGGAAAGATGTTATGAGAAAAGTCATAAGCAGAGCTGGCAACTTGTCCATCAGCAGTGCACAGACTGGGAGGCTGTTTCACAGGTCCCTGTGAATAATCACTGTAAACACTCACGTTTCAAGCACAGAAACAGCCTCAGAGGTACTTTCTGTGCAACAAATATTCCACCACAGAAAGGGAGTTTGGGGGGTTTTGGCGGGGAGAGAGCTCCAAAAACAGTATCCCATTTTGGTAACTTTCTAGAGGCACTGACACGCTAATTCAAAAGGCTTAAAATAAGTAAGTAATGGAAATAGAGTCTGAGAACTGAGTCAGAAGGAGTCTTGTTGGTTTTGTGGTTTGGCAAAGTATTTCAGAGGTTTTGGGCAGAAAGCCCATTAACTGAAACATGCAAGTTAAATGCTGTAAATCCAGATCTTATGCTCAACACACAAATCCTCTTTAAAACAAACTCCTGTAACTGGAATAGTCTTTAGGTATAAGCAGTGTGTTCCCCAAAGGCTGTTGAATTTATTATGACTATCAGTTGCATAAAAAGATTCTCTCCCTAAAAACTTTTTGCCATCTGAAAGTTTGAGGCAAGCCTTTACTCAAGGTAACTACCTGAGGGGACAAAAATGAAAATATTTAGGTCAAATCTTCACAAGTTTGAATTAAATTTAGTGCTGTGTTGGATTTATTTCTTCAGTTCCCATTAGCAGTAATGTGAGCTCTGGGGGGAGCACAGCACACTGGAAATTCATCCACTGCTGGATGAGCAGAGATGGTGGAGCACATGGGAGTGCAGGACATCCCAGTCTGAGACAGAACCTAAAATCTGCCAGCTGCAAAGTAATTCCCTGAGTGACAGTACAACAGCAAACACTGTGGCTGTGGCAGATCCAGGGGCAGGCCCTGGTTCAAAGTCAGAGCCACACAACCCCTTGGCATCCTTTTCCTTACATGTTTAAATCCTCTCCATGAACGTGTTTGTTGCCAGTGATGCCACATAACTTGGAATGTTTCTTTCCAGCCTTCAGCAAGTTGCACAGAGAAGAAATAAATTAATGCCAACAGCCAGTAATCTGCCTTTCCTTTCTACTGGTGAAAATTTTGAGTGTGGCACAAATACAACTACCAGCAGCATCACAACCTGTGTCCCAGCACCCAAATCCTCCAGAGCAGTGCCATGTGTGGGGAATTCACACAACACTGAATGAACATAAGTTTATAGAAATAGCAGTACTTTGAAAAGGGTTTCTAATATCTGGCTTTTCAAATTGTCATTTTGGTCTCTATCTCAGAAATCTGCATTTACCCATGGAGCTATTTAAAACTCAAACAAGCCTTTAATCTTAATTCCATTGAGCAGAAGGGAGACAGCAACGTCATGTTAGATCAAGGACATGGACCTATAAACAGTAAGCAGCCCAGTTTATTTTTTAGAAAGATCTCTTCTGTTTTCTGCTCACAGATTGCCCTAAAAACATATCCCTGCCCAATTCCCAGTCTGACTGACTTCTAAGCCAGCTACATGAAAGGTTCAGGCTCAGCTAATCAGGCAGACAGCACCAGTGTCCCTGTAGCTCTTCCAACTCTTAATCAAAACCATTCCACGGTTCTTCATTTAGATACAGGAGAAAAATATCACATTTCTGCAAAACCACAGAGAGACCTCAGCAGCTGTTGGTTTCTAGATTAGTAAGCTGTAATTGAAGGTAGATGCTGATCCCAACTCATTAGCAGAACCTGCACAAATACTGGGGATGGCTGCCTGCCATCTCCTCGGTGCAAATGACCCAGCAAGGAAACACTTTCTGAAGAGCAGAGATAACAGAGGTCACCAGCATTAGGATCAAGGGTCCAGATAATCTCCAAATTAAAGGCCTTCAGGTGCAGTGAAGCCCAGCTGGCACACACTGGAGTGATAATCTAAACATAATCCCCAACCTGCCAAACTAAAGACTGAATTAATTATGACACTGAGGGGCCATGAAAAAGACCAGAGATTACTCAACTCCTAATTACTGAATTTGATTACGCTGGAAACAGCGTAGTTATTCACTTAATCTTATCACCCTCAGCTCTGCTCTGGACAGACAGAGTTTTGTTGAACTGGTGCTGTATCTCAAATTAAGCCTTTGCAAGATTTGGAATGCAACACAACCTTGGCTGAAACACCTGAAAAATTGACAGCTAGATAACCTACCCAAATCTTTTAATTCTTCAGAATATGGAGTTCTCGAAACAGGCTCTCTCACAATTGCACTGCTCTGCTTTGTGACGTGCTACATAATCAAAGAACAGTCACATCCTTACAGGGCTTTGGCTTTTTTGTTGCTAACCCCATCTTAAATGGATAGTACTAAAAAGTAATAGTCAAAAGTAACAAATACAAGTCTAGGAAGATTTGTGTTTAATTAATATCCATTTTAGATTTATCATACTAGTTTACCCAGCCTAAGGCACTAAGTTAGGTACTAAATTATAACACATCTCAGTTACTGACAGTGAAATTCTCTGCATCACCAAATAAAATGTCTGTTCATGCATCCCAGGAACTGAAAAGCACACTGCTTAAAAAGAAATGGTCCAAAAGTAAAGCACAAGAATGTTCTGTTCATGTTTGTTAGATTGTTGCAAAAATACTTGTTAATATATTTAAAATACACCCACATTTGATTCATCTTTTTTGACTTAGTATACAGAATTATTCACACAAAAATGTGTCATTAGCACATTGCAGTGATGCAATAATCTTCCTTCTTCCACCTGAAATGAAGGTGGAGCCACCCATTTTAAATTGCTCATTGCTCACTGAATCAGGCACTTCTGTTCTGCTCATACATTCTCCTTTCAACAGAGCCTTTCTCCAAAGCACAAAAACATACCAAGTCCTTTGGGCAACCACATCCTCAGTCGATCTCCAGAACCCAACTCATTTCCTTCAAGGTTTGATGGGAACATTTCATAGAACAAAGGGGGAATTCTGCCTCAGTTTGCTACCCAAATGTCCACTTTGTTATCAACACATCTTCATTTGGAGCACAAGATGAGCAACACTAAAATACTGTCTCATAATTTCCACTCCATCTCTGTTTCTACTGATGTAGAGCAGCTTCTTCCCAGACAATATGAAACACTGTCACAAAAAGCACCCTGAAGAGCTAGGGGATGGAAAAGAAACTTCACAGTCAGGTCCCAAGGATGACAAATCCTACATTGAGCAGGACTAAGGCTCTGGTGGAGCTACAATTGCATGTTTATTTTGAAAGTGCTATGAACCAAGCTGTTTATATTCTGCTGATTTCAAGGCATCCCCTCTGCAATTTTTTTAAAGAAAAGCACTAACTTGGTTGATATTAGGCACTACCTTTATATTACTAACTTGCATGGGGGTTTTTCCTGTCAACAGCACCACTTGTACCTCAAAGTGAAAGTTTTGTCCAAAGTTCCCCATTTTCAAAATTTCATTCAAGGCAGAATCTTTAAAGTTCATTAAGTGTGATACAAACATAGAATTAGAAAGTCCTCCTCTCAAAAGCTTACCATCTTAAAAAAAAAAAGAAACAGGAGGGATAGTTTCTCAGAAATCTGTAATTGTTCTTTCCACAGGCAAGAAATATGAACATGAAGGAATCAGGATTTGTCTGAGGCTGTGAGAACTTGTAGGAAACAAGTCAAGTCTTCTGAGACCTAATTCACAACTGAATTCTCAGAAAATACATGGCAATGTACACAAATACATATTTTTAAAAGCAATTCGGAAGGCTTTTACAGGTGACTCCCTTCAAAAGAAAAAAGCACAATGAAGAGGCTTCCTGTCATGCCCCCACAGTTTTTATGTCCTGCCCTGTTTCATAAATTCTGGAATTACCCAATTTGAGCATTTCTTATTATTGAAAAAGAAAGAAAACTTTGGCACAGAGAGTGTTCTCAGAAGGAATCTCACATATTTTTAGACTGTCTCAGAGTTTGTGAAGTCCCCAGGGGATAAACATGGAAATAAAATGCACTTTAAACAATCAAACAAACACAAATATGCTGTAAAATGAGCATGGCCTTTGCAATGATTATGTTCATAATTTCTTTTTAAAAAGCAAATGCTATCACCAGATTCATCCTCTCATTTTGCTAAAACACTTCACTGCCAGTCAGGAATTCATATCCCATCTCCAAGTCCCATGTTGATCCCTCCATCTTCCCTTAATGAGATGAAATATCCTTCACAGCAAGCGCAAGCCTGAGATTCAAACACTTACCTACCCCCTGAGCAAGGGCAGTCCTGCAGGGGACCTTCAGGGCAGGCAATCCACCTCAGCCCAGCACAGCTGAAAGTGAGATGAGGGGAGGACACCTGAACCCTCTCACAGACTGAAGCCTTGCCCTTTGCCTCTGTGAGGACACATCCAACTCCCAGGTTTCCCTGGAGATCAGCCCCAGGAAGGTAGAGCCAGTGTCCTAACCCAAGACAGACCACCCTTTGGGTTCAAACCCTGCTGCTCTCTCTGCTGACCCTGGGGGTTCTGGTGGACAGCAAGTTAAATGCAAGCCAGCAATGGGCCCTTGACACAAAGAGGAATTATGGCATCCTGGGCTGCACTAGGGTCAAAGGAGGGGATCCTTCCCCTCTAACCAACCCTCAAGTGCTGAGTGGGCCCCACAGCACAGCAAAGACCTGGACATGCTGGAGGGAGCCCAACAAAGGGCCATTAAGATGGAGCACATCACATATGAAGACAGGCTGAGAAAGCTGGGAATGTTCCACCTGGAAAAGAGAAGGCCCAAGGGGATCTTACCAACACATATCAACACCTGAACAGGTGGTGTTGAGAAATGGTGCCAGGCTCTTTCCAGCGGTGCCCAGTGAAAGGACAAGAGTCAACAGGCACAAACTGAAACACAGGAGGTTCTGAAGATAAGGACATCCTTTGTTACTGTGAGGGTGACTGGCACAGGTTGCCTATGGAGTTCATGGAGTCTCCACTACTGGAGGCATTCAAAAGCCAATTGACACGGTTTGGGGCAGCCAACTCCAGGTGGCTCTGCTTCAGCCCCACCTCTAGGGGACAAGGTGACCTTCAGACATCCCTTAGAACCTCTACCACTCTGTGATGTATCTCAGTATCCTTGCTCATTCCACAGGAAACCACCCCCTCAGACACCCCACCTCTTAGTTACTTCAGGAAGAAACTTTGGTGCCTGAAGCTGAGAGCCCATGCATTGATTCAGAGCACAGCTGAGTACAACAGAAGGTGATGTGGATGCAACAGGTCCCGCTGTCCCACAGGCTCCAGGTCTCCTCCACACAAGTGCTTTTGGGAACAGCAAGGGAGATCTCTGGCACCACCAAGCTGGGCAGTAGCAAACTGAAATCTAGCTAGACCCAAGACATGCACCCTGCATACGACAGGGAAAGCTGCTCACTGTCCAAGGCTACCGTAAGGAACCAGGAGTGTCAGAACTGGAAACAGAATCAGCCAAACTCAGGAAAATGTTCTTTCAGGCTCCTCTGACCTATGGAAGAAATCCCCTTTCCCACTCCAGGCAGCTCCCTCGCAGTCATGTGTAACTTGGAGAGAACAGTGCCCTTTACCACAGGACTTTACAAATATCAGGTGTCAAAATGTTTAAAATTATATATTCCAGAAACAGGGTAAGGTATAAGAAACCAAATTTTCCCTTGTCTTGAAGTTCCAACTACCATTTAAACCAAGTCAAAATGGAACTAAATTCATATATGAATATACATTGAAAACTGAGTCCAGCGAGGACAGTAAATCAGCAATGACTAGTCTGACCTACAGGTTGTTTGTCCTGAATACTCATTCTGTCCCCATTCATCCTGCAATCACTTCTGTAGCTGCTGACAGCAACACATCAGAGCTCTAATGGAAAAGGAGCAAATTCCTCTTCAAACCTGAGCCAGACCAAGTCCACAGAGCAGCAGATTAAATGGAGGTCGCAAAGAAACACATCCCTTCACACACACACTGCCCCTAACTATTGAGCAAGAAAAGATTTTAAAATGCAAATTAGATCCTCAGATAGTAACAAATCATTACAAGTAGAAAACCTTTCAGCCCAGTGCTTTAACTTCAAGATGACATACAGTTTAATGTTGGTGCTATAAAACCTCAGTGCTGTTTCTAACTTGCTGTTCTGCTCTGCCCTCAGATTTACTGCAATGGAATTGAACCAGGGTTATAAAGAGCATGAGTAGTTAAAAGAAATTCTATTTGATCCTGGAAACAGTTTCAGAATGGACAATTAAATCCATTTTTCCAGCAACTTAGATAGTCTCAGCAGTCAGTGTTGTAATTTGTTGTAAAGCCTACCACACATGAAATATCGTGGGTATCAGCTCCTGGCTTTTTAATGGGGTGATGCCAACCACAAGAGCTCCTTAATAGAGCAAAGCATAAAAGGACTAGAAAAAGAACATTTTTCATCATCATTTTTTGGAACTGGAAAATCCTCAGACTCTCAAGATAAAAGACAGCATGAAGAGGACTTTTATAGTGATTGTCTATGATATGGAATTCAAACATTCATACAGTTTTGCCAATCTCAGAGTGATATTAATCTAATAATTACTTAGGACACCCAGGAGGACTGACTATGGATCAAACAAGACTTTCAAGAAGTCTTCTGTGGCTTGGGCAGGGGGATTGGGCAGAAACATCTGACACTTGCTTGACTTTTTTAAATCTGGATGGAGAATTTTGTTCCTCCCAGACATAATCCCTGCTCTCCTAATGAGGGGTTCTGCTTCTCTCACTGCATACCCTCACCTGGACGTAAGTTCTTCCAGTTCTATTCCTCCAGATCTGAAACTCTTATTAGCAGCAGATAAAGCTGAACAGGAGAGAACACAAGATGTGATGCCAGACAGAATTAGTGTGGACAGCCATGCCATGTGTTGGTGTCACACTGGAGGGTCACACCAAGCCTACAGACTGCAAAAGACATTTGAGGTCAACTGTAAGGGAAAAGGCTTTAATTTTAACTGACAAGCTGTTTTAATCAGGCCTATCTGAGCAGATACTGCCTTAGAAATATTTACTAGATATAGTCCAAGACCCATGTAGTTAAAATTGAGTAAGATTTTTGTAACAATTTAATTTTTGAAAAACTCCAACTTACACCAGATTAACAGATTCTGTTCTTTTATAACTGACACATTCAGCAACTTGTTTAGTGTCTTGTCTGACACAGAGGATTTCTGAGAGCACACAGCCTTCCTCTTCTCCTGTGCTTTCCAGCTGAAAGACAGATCACACAAAAGTGCCTCAGCTGAACTTTACCCAGAGCTGGTCAGGTGTCCTACCAAGTTCCTTCTGCTCACTGATGGAAAATACCATCAAATGCTGGTATTTTCCAGCTGGGTTTGAAGGTTAACTGTTGTCAAGCACTGCAATAGTCAGGTATGACTCTGAAAACTGTAACCTGGGCAGAATGGAAAGAAATAAAACCAAACACAGTTGTCATTTTCAGACCTTTGACTCTCCACCCCATCTTTAGTTCAGGAGTTTGAATTTTTTTAAGTGAAGCACCTTGGACTGCCCTAGAGCTGCTTCTTCACCGTATCTGATATCTGGGTGGGGTTCACTACTCAAAGGGCACATTACCAATTCCTGAAGCCCAGGAAGAGAACTGTGCCTGGAGAACTTTCAATCTCCATTGCAGGACAAAAAAAAACACAGTCAGGAGTACACTGAGGGAAAAATATTACATAGCAGTCCCCATGTATGTGCTCAGGGCTCTGACTGCTTGGTGTCTCCTGCTATGTATTACAGAATCTAAATTTATCAGTAAAAGCCATAACCTTCAGCTAAAGAAAACAAGGATAAAAAGAGCAAAGTGATGATAAATTCAACAGGATTTTCTGTATAACATCACACAGGAATTTTGCTCTACACCTTCTGTAACCAGTGGGCTGCCTGAAAATGAGGCTTTCAGTGCAGCTATTACAGCCACAAGATGAACTCTCACAAATGTGCTTAGTTTCAACCTGTTTGCCTTCAGTACTCAGCACACGTCTGTGGTGTTTTTCCTCATGTAACATACCAGTTATATATATATAGATATATACACACACCTACCCATAACCTATAACATTCTCCTGTGCACACCCCAGTCCTGCCCCTGTTACACACATGCACAGCACAAGCCCAAACATGCTGCTGTCTGTCTGTGCCCACGGGAGGTGAAGAGCTCCTGTTAATTCCCTGAAATATTAGAGCAGATGACAGTACCAGCCAATCTCAAAGCTTTAACTGCACAAGCACTTTTATCCAGCTGCCACGTTCATGCTTTAATACTCTTCTCTTGATGACTGCTCCATTATCCAAGGGTCAAAGGCTCCAATTCAATCCAACAGAGAACAGAATAAAATCCGGCTACAAAAAATGTAAGTGGTAAAACTAATTCACTGTCCTATTTCAGAACACTGGAACATTTATTTTTAAAACTGCACTGATTCAAACCCGCTAATTTACTGTGACATACAAATGCAGGATCTACTCAGCCTGAGATTCCTGTGCGCTACAGACCACCAAATACTGGCCAGGGTATTAAAAAACCGCAGGCAAACCCCAAGACAAAGAGGAGTTGAGGAACAAGAGAAACTACAGCAGTCAGTCTGACAATTATCAAAGCAGACTATAAGGCAAAGCACTGTCAACAAACTTTTTCAGGCATTGAGGCAAAGTGTTTCAAGGTCAGAAATTAGAAAGTGGCTAAGCCAAGCTGCGTTTGAATGAGTCATTAAAAAAAAAAAAAACATTTTGAAGAGAATTCACGAGGAATTTTGTGAAGTTCATCACCTTGCTGCAGGTTGCAGCAATGACTCTGTGCTTTGAGTACTGCTCACACTGGTGCTGGGGAAAGTGAGACGAGGCTTTAGTAGTTTATGCACTGAGTTTAGTCATTGTAAGAATCTGCCATTCAGAATATTTTGTCTTGACAATCCCCTCCTACCTGAGTGGCTAAAAATTTTTGTCAAAGGTCGAGTTAGTTCTGTAAGTACTAAAACTCTGGTTGCCTTCTGTCATGTACAATACAAAACCACATTTGTACTGTGAATCATGACAGTGTTTACAGAAATTGTGCCTCATCTCACTAGAAAAAGCAGAAAACGCTTAAACAGTCCTTTACTTGCTGTTCAGTGTGTTTCATAACTAAATTTCCCTTCCTCCCACTTCACATTCACTGCTCATTTTCTTTCTAAGCCGATCACTCTAATGATATTTAAAGTCATATCACATTTTGCACCGTTGTCTGTTTGTGTGGGTTTGAAATTGTACAAAGAATCTCTCATACCTACTTTAAGAACATTTTATTTCTCTTATCTTGATAGCATGTGTTGGGAGCATGATAAAGTGGGTCTCTATCAGCACTTTCCTCAGTATTTAGATGAGATCATTTTGACTGGTGAGGCAGAAGCAGAACTTCAGATGAGATCATTAAAAATGATGCTGCTGAATGCCAAGGAAATTCATTCTAAACAGGTCTCGTTATCACACAGGCTGGGGGCCATCATGAGCAAGGCTAAACTATATACATTGCCAGCTTTCATTTTAATAGATACTGACTGTGCCTTTCCTCATCCTTTCCTCCCAAAGTGCTGTTTTTCAACAAATCTTACCTTATTCCAGAATTTGGCCCATCTCTGATCTCAATCCATCATTATCAGGAAGGCTACCAAGGTAATTAGAGCGATGGAGCAGCTCTTCTATGAGGAAATGCTGTGAGAATTGGGATTGTTCAGCCTGGAGAAGTGAAGGCTTTGGGGTGACCTAATTGTGGCCTTCCAGTGCCTGAAGGGATCCTGCAAGGAAGGCAGAGAGGGATTATTCACAAGAGCAGGGAGTGACAGTCCAACAGGGAATGGCTTCAAACTGAATGAGAGCCATTTAGGTTAGATATCTGGAAGAAATTCTTGGCTGTGAGGGTGGTGAGGCCCTGGCACGGGTTGCCCAGACAAGCTGTGGATTCCCTATTCCTGGAAGTGCTGGATGGGGCTCTGAGCAACCTGTTTCAGTGGAAAGTTTTCCTGCCTGTGGTAGGGGGTGGAACAAGATGATCTTTAAGGTCCTCTCAACCCCAAACCCTTAATGATTCTATGATTACTTTCAGTGAGTTTAGCAATCCGAAATGCATTAGACTGACAGTCTTGGAGAATCAGCCTGATACAACGTTGTTAAGGTGCATGATAAATAAACAACCATTGCAGCTGGGTTTAGTCTCAGCTACATTCTGCAACATTAGCTGGTGGAATAGGTCCTCTCTTCAGTAGGCTCACAAACTTATGGAAACAAATTAACAGAGTAAAAGCAAAGGCAAATGCAGATAGTGTGCATTTTATAGCATGAGTCCAGTTGGTGCATGTATTAAATATATATCAAAATAAAAAGCTCCATGACAACTGATGTTATAGAGCAAGAGATGTGCAAAGTAGCACTGAATCTAGTAGATATTCTGTGCTACCCCACAGCTGGAGGATGAGCTTATCCTGCAGGATGGGGAAAATGTGTAATGTGAAAGTTTAATGCTATCAGGTACAGCAGGACCAGGCCACAGATTACACATTCAGTCTCACCTCTGTCCCTTCCCCTGTGCTTTTGACAACCCTTAAAATAGCAGTCTGTGGTGAAAAGCATAGGGCTGCACCTCAGCAGGAAAAACAGCACTGACATTTTACTACTGATGTGCTTTTCCACAAAAGAAGTGTCATGGTAGATCTAAATACATTCTGCATGTAACAATGGTTGAGCAATTGTACAGTTTGTAATTTAAAGAAGAGTTTTCAGCAAAATTCCATCTCAACTATGCCATTTTTCTTTACAAGCAAAGAACTACAAACCACGTGCCTGAGCTTACTAAAGTGTAACAGATAACACATACTGTACACAGAAAAGACCTTGATGAAAACACTTTTAAAACATTTAAAAATATAAATACCAATAAAGTACAACCCTTGGCCTTACTTTGCAGTGGTATGATTGTGTCAGAGCATGTAATTTCCTTTCCTATTTATTTAGTAGTACTTTGGTAGATTTTAATTTTGTTGACCCCTACACCTAGAAATGAGAAAAGGACACCCATTCTGCCTCTCACACAAGCTTATTCTAATGTGTATGAGGGCAATTACTTCTGGCCAACTCTCTGATGAATAACTGTGCTCTTTGCTAAGCTTGTCACATTGATCACTGGCCAGTAATACAATTAATAAAGTACTGCTGTCCACACAGCACATTAAGAGCCAGCCTGAGCTAGAGGGGCAAGTCTGATAGATCCAGTATATTTTAATCTTTCATCCCCTGCCATCTCAGAAGATTAAAGGAAATCCTCAGGACAGTCTCCACATGCCAGCTCTGGGTTCCATGGCAGCCCAGCCAAGTGACACACTTGAGACCTGATATTGCAGTAATACAACTCAGTTGGACACTTCAAGCTTCATTTCCAAAGGTTGCACCACCTTGTGGTCAAAACATTGCTTGTTTATTTCTCCTTCCTATTTATATTTCTGAAAGGTAGGATTGATTCAAGTTGTCAGTTCAACCAGAATTCATTTAAAAATAAGGGCTGTAAATTTAGCACACTCTGAAGTGTTGCTTAATAATTCCATAACATTGAGAATGGAAACAATCAATCTAGGAAATGTCCCACTTTCTCAATACAACAAAGGGTGAAATAAAGCTCAGTCATGAACAGCAATTCTGGAGCTTTCCTGCAACATTTTAGAGTAATTTTAATTGGTGCTTTTAGATTTGTACTAACAAACAGGCTTTAGGTAGAGTATTTATTTTTAATTTCTAAGATATTCTATGATATATTCCTTTAGTCAAGTTCTCAGAAGAGAGGAAGTTCATTTGGTAGAAAAGTGTTTTTAAGAATCCCAGCAAGTTGCTCTGTCATTCTTGGAAATATCTGTGCTCTCACTCTGCATTATGAGAAAATTCCAATTCATCTCAGTCCTTAGATCAACACCCACAATATCCACATGAGGATCCCTCTTGTTGACTGTGCTCAGCTTTGCCTTGGCTTCCAGTCATTTGGGGATGCTCATTCCTGGCAGCCATAGGGAAACAGCCCAGTAGAGATTCTCCACTGGAATCTAATCATCACCCCTCAGCTGCACCAGCTTTACTAAGAAGAAGTAACACAGGGGACTTAAAACACAGTAAGAGAAAAAGAATGTGCTGTTCTCCCTTCTTTTAGAAACATGAAAGTCAGGGAAAATGCTTGAAAGCACCTAACTAGTCCTAATCACTACTCATCAACAAAGATCAGTAAAATGGCACGAGAAAAGGATCCACATCTGTACCAGAGCTCAGCATGTGGAAGGGCACTGATCCACAGGCTCCCAGTAACAAGGCTGTCCCACCACCAAGACTATTCACCTTCAAATCTTTTCCATTTTATTTTCAAATTTAGAGATTTTGTGATACCAACACCTGGCACAGAACTGTTCTTACCCACACGTGAGGATATTTATAGCTTATGAGTCAGTAAAAGAATTACCAAAAAAATACACACATAAAAAACCCAACTCACTGGTGAGATTCAGAATATCTAATTATCCACTTTGATGAAATTCCTTAATTGCTTTGCTAATGTGTTAAAAAAAACCCTCAAACCAACTGAATAAGAGAACTTCAATTCCAAAATATATATATAGCCACCTAAACATTATAAAACCCCCAAATATTAGAAAATGTTTCCTTTCCCAAAGGAATATACCAGGTATCTGGAACTGTTTGATAGAAATTAGATAAACTCATGATTACGTCTGGAAAAATGGGGTTATATCATATCATTCAATGTGGACTAAGGACTGTTAGCAATATATTTGCTCAGTAGTTTAAAGGTGCATTTTTCAAAGCTGGAGAAAAAAAACCCCATAATTTAGCAGGGTGACAATGAGAATTTACAAGAACAAGGCAATCTCAGACCTGTGAGTAATTACTGCAGTCCAAACCTTACAATTCCATGAACAAAAGGATGAGTTTGTCCAAAAGACAGAAACTGCATCAAGACGGGACATGATTTATTTCAACATTATGCGTAATAAGCCTCTACCACAACTTACCACCTGAAGGCTCTTGTTTACCTGCCTTCAGATCAAAGGTGGTCTGTGCCTGGCACACTCCAGCTGGTCACAGTGCAAACCCCACACTTGGCAGGGCGCAGGTGTGGCACCAAGGCAGGGCCCTCATGTGCCCTGAGCTGGTTCTGCCCCAGCAAGCACCAACTGCCCCTCACAGAACTGAACACCCAGAGAGGGCCCCAAGGGAGGTGCAATTAAGGGCACTGCAGCCTCTCTCCAACACAACCATGATGCTTCCAGGAGCAGAGGTCCCCTCCCTGTTTGGCCCAGCCCTGTATGGTGCAGACCATGCATTGCTTACATTTCTAAGCAAGTCTTAGGTGAGTCTGATCTGTGTTGTCCTGCACCACAGACCTTCTCTTACTGCTCTCCCATTTTAAAGTGCTCTGCCTGACATCTCTCTACATGAAACTATTCCAGCTTTCCAGTGTTTCCTAAGAGCACCAGGACTGTTCAGCACACCACCCTCAGGCAACGACCAGCTCACCGCTGAGGTCTCTGTTCCAGCTGATAAGCACAGTCCCACTGAAATACCTGTTCTTCCTTAGGTTGTCAAGGTACAGAAAGCCTTAGGATAAAGCTTCCTAGGCAACCTGAAGCACTGCAGTCCTGTGCCAAGGTTGTGGCTGGCAGCAGCCTGCTCAGCTGTGGAGAGAGATTTGCTGTCTATTAGCTTATCTCACTGCGAGCTAAGCCCAGCTCATGGCCCAGAAATGGATTATACCCACAGGCAGTTTGCTAAGGATGTTCTCAGCCTCCCAAAACTCTTCAGTCTTCAATACTTTGCTTCACACTGCCAAGAATGGAAGCTGTGCCATCAGGCTGTCTTGCTATAGTATTTTTAATTATGCTTTATTTTGTCTTTGGTTTCAAGGGCATGTTTAACACCCTAAGGCTAACACAGTAGGATATCTTATTTGTCTATTTACATTACATTAGAATAAAAGTGACATAGCAGAAGCAATGTGGATTTTGGAAGCTGCTTCTCATTCTGTTTTAATAGAAAAGTTTAATAAGGGAATCTTGATTTTCAGTAATGAAATGGAAGTCTATCGAAGTGGCATAATATACTGGCAGTGGATTGAATCACAGTTTGCACTTAATTACAAAGATGGTTTTCATAAGGTTACCCATGCAAATGAGTTGTCTCTTTCCTATGTGTTTAAGGATTGCAGAACCAAAAGGCATTTGTACTGTAAATTGTGAATGAAAAGATAGCAGCACCCAGTCATAACACCAGTTAAAATCATCTGTTGGAAGTGTGCCTAAAAGCATTTCCCTTATAATGGACCACTTTACCAGCGTAGTGTACCAGTTCAGCTGCAGAGTTTCATCCTACCATGAAATTTTGCATGCAAACTCTTTTGGAGAAAATAATATGCATGTAAAATGTCACTAGAAAGGATTCTCATGGGAAACAAACTTATAATAGCCCACTTAGAAAGGATAAATAGGAGCTGGCAGAAGGAATAACCAAAATGACAATCCTCTAAGATAGCAGAAACCTCAGGAAAAAGTATATATTCCATATATTTCTATCATGTGTTCTCAGCATAAGCAAAACCTGGAACTCAGCAGTCAAATACAACAGTGGAAGGGCAGCATGTAGTTCATGAGCATGGAGAATTACATTATTAAGTAGAATAATTACAGTAGGAAAAAACACAGAGGAAAATAAGGTGCATATACCAGGCAGACTGCAATAGAAAAGCATCTCCTTCACTTTAAGAGATGGATATTTGGACAGGATGCTCAGCCAGCACTGCTACTCCTCAGGGTGGGTTTGCAGCTGGGACAGCAGTTTCTTTCCTGCTGCACTTCAGCTTAAAGGCATCTGTTGGGGAAGGGCAGGGCAGTTCATCCATGGAGATGCATGTGGAGAGCACTGTAAGGCAGCTGATTGCACTGTAAGACAATGTCCTTGAAAAAGAAAAACAAATATCCCTTTAGTTAAGTGACAAATTAGGATTTCATTCCCAGGGTTCTTGTAAATCAACACCACTGACTCATGCTTTTACCTACAAATCCTGCTCTTTGAAAACGTCTAGATATTTGCATTTTGTAAAGGATCATCTGCCAAGACAACAAAATTTAAGTACTTAAATATGGACTTGCAGATCTCTTTTATTTGAGAAAAACCTCCTAACACCCAGTCAGAGCACATGTAGAGATAGCAAGGAAAGCATGTGGCATGGGTGGAGCCTTTGTTCCTTATCCAAACAGAGCAAGTCTGTTGATAGCCACTATCAGTTGAGATATTTTTTTTCTATCACAATTTTTAACATTTGTTCCCCTTAAGTACATTTATAGGCACCGTTTAAAAGTCACTTCATTCAAAGGGAACAGAACACAACAGCAGGAAGACATTATGCAGTAATATGCAAGCTATATGCATGGGAAACCTGCCAAAACTAGTTCTTCCTTCTTTTCTGCAAGGCAGCAAGTTTTTTTCTTAAGCTGTCTCACTTGAGGGCTTATATGACTCTACAGTAAAGAGGCAAAAATCTGTTTCATTTTCCCCTCTTTCAGGCTGTCATCAGCTTTATTGCCATGACACCAAACCTCCTTTTACATTGCTTTGTGAGTCCCCAACTGTGTCACACACTGAAGGCTGCTTAGGCACAGCATTCCAGCAGCATTCCCATGGCTTTGAGCCCTGGTGCTCTGACTGAGGACTGGAGACCTGACTGCAGCACCACAGAGGGCACTTTCCCTCTCCTTTCCCAGGGCTGTAACCATCAGAATGCACAAGTTTAACTTTGTGTCTTCCATATGCGGCTTTCCTCTCTGATTTATTGTTTGCATTACAGAAGATGCCCCTAATCCAAATACCTCAAGTCAGGTAAGGTAACAATACAATACAAATGGAAGTTGTCTTTATCTTCCCAGGGCCTCACAACATGTAAAAAGTTTTTATCGCTCCAGATGCCTACATTATTGAATTTAAAATAAAGGCAGCATTATTTATAGTTCCAGTGGATAACTGATTTGTTGTGACTTATCCTCACAGAAAATGCTGTTTTTCAAAAAGAACATTTTCACTTCAGTCTGAAAGAAAAAAAAAACCAAAGAATCACACAGATAAAAATCTGTTTTGAGGCTCTACAACATAAATTAAGTTAGCACAGCAGGGCTTTCACTGTAATAACTTAACTTGTCAGTTCACATCATGGACTGACATGAAGATTTCATGAGGCTTAACTGATCAATATAATAACAATTTGGAAGGCTCTGCAGGACTAGCCCAGCTTTAATTTGAGGTCACTTCTTACTCCTTTTAAGTCTCATTAGCAGGAGCCAATGTAAATCCAAAGATGTGAAGACAAAAGCAGAAAGCTTTCCATCAACAGCAAGGGAGCAAGACAAAGCAAAGGAATCCTATGTCCAGCTGAATTTTAAGAATCCCACTGCAATCTCTTCCAGGTCTCTGGCATGGAACAAAAAGCCTATGTCATCACTGGCAGTAAGGAGGGAGAGTCCTGGTTGCTGGAATCCATATTTTCTCAAGTTTCAAGTTGAAAACCACCACAGGTGTATCAGAACAGATTTGCAGCTGGCACAGAAAGGCTTCATTCTAATGAATTCTGCAGAGAAGGCCAATCTCCCTCAGCTGAGGTGTTGAACCAGTACACTTAAGGAAATGTTGCCCTTCCCTTTTCTGTAGCAATTCCCTGAATGCCTGTCCTAGCTTGTGCCATTGTAGAACATACTGCAGAGACACAAGACACTTTTGCATGAGCTGAGTAGCACCAGGAGCAGCACAGCACCACCAGCTTTGGCACCAAGCCACCAACAAACCCTGGCTCTAAGTCCAGCCACACAGAGTTATCCCCAGAGTCCCAGCCTGGCATGCTGACAGACTGTGCAGCTTCAGGGAAACCAGAGCCACACAGACTGGGTGAACTGGCAGCCACTGCCCCACTACCAGCTTAAAAGTTGGCTTCAGACGAGGAGCAGTTTTGCCCAAACTATGGAGGAGTCCCTTTGAATAGCAATCTGTCCTGTGTGCAACAGACTGAAGAGTGCTGCTTTGGTCTTTCCCATCTCCTTCCAAACAGCTACATTTCATCCCTCCAAAGGAAAGGAACTCCCCAGGCCAGAATGTCCAAGCACTTACTGAACAACTGAGCAGAGTAGCACATGAACTCCACTAAAATCAGTCAGGATACTGAAGCTGTGAGGTAATGAGTGAATGTTCTTTTTCCTCAGGCAGTGTCAGAAGCACCCCCAGCTGGAAATACTCAGAGCTAGAACTCATGGCCTATTACTTTCACCGACCCCTAAACAGGGTCCAAGAAGGAAACCAACACACAAACTGGTTGGGAATGGTGACTCACAGCAGAATCTTGCTGTGTAGCCAGATGAAGTAGCACCACGATGACTGAGGGTACCAAAGAACCAAAGGTTTTACAAGGGTCCATATGAGTGAAATCTCTTGGAGCCTGAAATTAAGATGTACACCCAGGACTGGAATGTAACAGTATGGTCATGACAATGACCTGTTAGAAAACCAAATGCATTCAACAATCTTCCCATTTCTCCCATTTACTTGTTCTGTCATTCTATATGGAACAAAACATCTGCCTCACAGCTGAGACATTCAGTTCCTCAGAAAAAATATTCTGAGCCTGATTAAAACACAACTGAACAGGACAGAAAGATGGCTACCACAGACTGTTATTCAGGTGCATAGAAAATATTAATGGACAGTTAAAAAAGTTGCTGAGCTTCAAAGGAAGAAATACTCCTTAAAAACATACCAGGGCATCAGCTGCAACAAAATTCCCGAGAGAACTGAGGATTCATTGCATCCAAGCTCTTTATTTTCCAGTGCCCAAGCCTGAGCATTTTAACAGGGAGGCCAGAGAAACATTACAAAAAAATCCTCTCTTATAATTCCATATGGAACAGAAGCACATTCAAGATATGCTTCAAGGTGCCTGCTTCCAATTTCCACTATAATAGACTGTTTACTCTGTTTCATCTGCTGCAGACCAACTGTCAAGCTACAGAGAGATTGCTGAAGCCCGTTGTGAAATATCACTTTGCCCAGCTAAATCAAACACCATTTGTTTTCTGAAGTGAGGCTGATAAAATCATTTTGATGATCAGAGTGGCTGGTGCTGTAAATGAGCACAGTTTCAGCCCCTGATGTTACAGCTGGGGCTTCCCTCCACAACAGGCTTCACAGCTCAAGGAGTGTGTCATTTTTCAACCACACAAGGACTAAGAGCCAAGTCTTACACGTGGTGCAGGAAGAACGTTCTGAGAAAGGCAGATCTTCACAACATTCTGATTGGCACCACTTTCATCCAGGTAAAAGTCAATGCTTTGGTAATTAAATTTGGACTATCACTACATTCATATACATAGAGATGCTAACTCCTATTCTAAATAGTTTTTCTTATTAACACAATGTCTACATGTGACCATGTGTTTCCTCTGTGTTTGTCACCACAAAGGCCATCCTAACCACTGCTTACCCACACTGTACTCTCAGCTCCTGCTGATACAGTAGATGTACAAAAAATATCCCTCTCTGCCAAGGGTTAAGATACTTGTTCCAAATATTGAACATGAAAGCTCCTGGATACACAGCTTAAGGCAGAACCATGACTCCTCAGGTATGGGCACCTTTACAGAAAGAACAGCTTTCACATGGCCAGTTTTCACTGGTTGACTTGGTTTACAACTTCACCATCATGGAAAGCCCCAGCAGCAGATACCTGCTCTGATGGCTTCTGTAACAGGGAAAAAGGTTTGCTTTTTTACTAGGAATAATCCATATCCACAGCTTTCACTCTGCTTTTTATTGCATCAATACTAGAGAATGACTATCCACCAGGTACTAATGTGTCCTGCCTGATACTCCCAGGTTTTTAACTTCAGTATGGTTAGCACTAAGACATTCCTAGAAGACCACGAGCATTTGTGGAAGGACTCATTCATGCAGGGGTTAATATTTACCTTCTCACCACATAATGGTGCAGAGGTAGGGGTTTAGCAGTAGTTTTATTCACCATCGATACTGTTAACTTGAATTCCTTTCTGATAAACAGTGTATCTTTTGCAAGTTCCTATTCAGCACATTATCATAAATAAAACAGAAGGAAACAAATCAATGCCATCTAATCTAAGTATGTCTCAGTTCTGTGCTTTTGGTTAAAGGAAAATGAACAAGTTAGCAGCCATCTAGTTGTAGATACCATATCAAATATTGCTAAACAGAGTTTATCTTTCAATGCAGTAGTCCAGATCCAATAAAACATTTAAAAACATGACACCACAAAAAATAATTTAAAAAATCATTCATTAGGTTCTTTGGTTTAATTTGAAAATAAAGTAGTTCTGCAGATAATTACCAAATTTCCATATTTATAAGAAGATGGCACATATGGGGATAATAGCAAAAATGGAAGTACCGCTTTCCTATTAATATGGAAATTCAGAAATTATTGGAGTTATCTGTTATAAATCAACCTTCTCATTTTTTGCTGATGGAAATGCCATTTATGCACTACAATAAATTCCCAAACTACTAATGCAACTCCCCTTCTACTCTGATAAATCAGTGTAATGGTTGTCATGCTTATCCTCAAATTTGGCAGTCCTGCTCTTAGATTAAAATGGGTCAAACCAACACTTGGTGCAATACCACTACAGAGTTTTTTAGGATTAGAGCAAAGAGGGATTTGCTCTCACAACCTTGTTAGTCTCCCAGCCTGCTTAAGTTCAGCTGCCCCAAACAGATGCTTCACAGGCACAGGGCAGCTGCATTACTCACCTAAACTGACCAAGACAGGCCATGGGATTCTGAGACAGTATTTGATGTGCTTCCACTGTGGGAATGACCTGATGGAAAATTTCAAGAACAAGAGATTTTTCAAGGATTTGTTTTTATAACAAGAATTGCACATTGCTTGATATTCAGGGTGATGCTAGCCTGTCCTCTTCCACAGAGCAGTGCAACAGTGGATGCCTTCTCCCGGAGCAGAAGAGCCATCTGTCATTACCTAGGAATCAGTCAGTAGGTGCTGAAGTCACAGTATTTTTTCAAGTGGCTCCCTAAAAACATCTTTCCCAAACGTGGTTTCACAGTTCTGCAACACCTCTAGAAGGCATGGCAGTTGATGTGACATAATGGCTTACACCAGGGCCTGTCCTGGATCTCCTGATCTCTCCTAATGCAAAAGTTCTGTGTAACAGAAAGGGTAATCATCGACACTTAGTATTGTTCCTCCAGTTTCTCCATGAATAGAACTTGTCTTTTTTCAAATGAACATCAGAGCCTACCTGTGTTAGTTCCTTGCAGCTTTAAACTAAGGTGGACTCTCAGCCTACTGACATTGTACCTGTGTTTAGCTCTTCATAGGGTGAACCACAAATAACAACTGAAAGCTCAGAAGTTCTCAGGCTCTGCAATGGGGTTTCATGTACCTGGAATAATGTATTTCCCAGGATTCTGCTACTTCAAGCAAATATTGGAAGAGCATCCCATCAGGCCTTTTCAGGTAGCACCTCCTTGCTGCACAGCAGTTGGCTGGAACAGCATCACAGGCATTGCACTGTCAGAGGCAGCAGCAACCAAATGGGAAGAGTAACACCCTTCCCTGTTTTTCTGCAGCACTAATTCACACATAAAAGGTGAAATGCTGAAACTGCATCCAACAACATCAGCTTCATAAAACTGTCTCTACAGGGGACTTTTTCACCATGAAAAAGCCAAACTAGAGGCTGCTTCACTACTCAGCAGTACTATCTTGATAACCACAAATGAGGAAATGATGGTTCTCACCTGTTGTGAGGATAAGTTTATTCTTCCCAGGGCGACACTTAGAAGAAAAATTTACTTTTATCTTGTGTATTATGATTTCTGAGTCCATCTCAAGACCTTTACAGGGCCCTCAGTCTACCTGCTCAGGAGAAAGGCTCTCCCATCAATGTTTCCTCCTTCTGCCACACTCCACAGTCTCTTCTGTGCAGCTCTCACAGCACAGAGCAGGCAGCTGGGACAGAGGGCCTGGCAGTGCTTTGTACAGCACAGATACATTCTCCCAACTAAACCAGTTCCACAGGCAAGGCTGTAAACAGTGCCAAAGGCCAACCAGCCACGTGCTTGTCACCACTCCATACCTTGGGGCAGTAATCCCATCAGTGTCCTTCATACTCTTGGGTTTTAACTGTGTGGTTTCAAGCTCGACCATTACCCTTCCCCCAAATCACTTCAAATGCTTTTAAAGCAATGTCCACATTTGAAGAATGGAAGATTCAGAAAACCCACTCCTGCTCAGGTTAATGAGGAGCCATGAGCCCTGCTGATGCCTCCTGCCACTCTGCTGCTCTGCATTCCGAGCCACGATCATTGTGGCTTCCCCTCCCACCACAGCGCTCTGTATCCAAAGCTATGCCAGAGTTTAAAGGTCAAACAGGAAAAAATGCAGAATGATGACATGAATAATTTGTTTCACTAATTTAGTAACATTGTTTTATTTTTATTATTGCTACAACTCCTTTCATATTTACAACTGTGATCTTTTTAACATCTGAATAATTTGTATCCAGTGATCAGTGATGCATGTGCTAGAGAATCAGGAAAATTAGCTCCTCCAATGCTCCCTGACTTTAAGAGAACATGTTTTCCTATCCAATTACATTGTTTCTCTGTAATTTGCTTTTCCAATAAACAGAAGTACCAGGCCAAGAGATTCTGAACATCCCTGTTGAACAGGAGCAACAAGATGATCTGCACTGAAGATGCAGCAGTACAGACACACCTCTAAGACATGCCAACAGATTCCACCTTCCTTACAAGAATCCAGAAAGTGCCAAGAAGATGGGAAAAATTGTCTTTTTCACCATTTCATACTGTGCTGCAATTTAAAACCAAAACCAAACAATGACAACAAAAACAAACAAAAAAACGCCCAAACCAGACACTTCACTCTACAACCTGTTACACAATAAACTGAACAAAGACAGGGAGCTGAGAAAGAAAAAAATTACACCTTGTGATGCTCCCCTTTACTGTATGCAGGCGACAGAAATCCTGAAGGACATTGAGGAAAGTCCTGTAACTTCAGAGACCCAGAATAAGAGGTGTTCTATGAATATTGAAGACAAACCAGCAGAGAGATGGGAGATTGGTAGCACCAAAACTGAAAAAAAAACCCAAACAAACAAACAAAATAAAACACCACCAAAACACACACACAAAAAAACCCCCCAAAAGGTAGAAAATGTATAAAGTTTCATAAAAGGGCCTTAGGGCCTGGGGCAAATGCCAAAGGAACTTTCTTTAGCCACCCCATGGGCTGACATCCTGTCACAAACCCTCCTAGGCAGAGAGAAGCAAGCCCAAAACTTCCAAGTAACAGCAATCAGCAAGACCAATGCAGTTTACATATAAGATAACAAAAGTCAGGAATCTTTATTTAATATAAGTTGATCTACCCAAACTGGGGCTAATGCAATCAAGCTGCAATCATGGCAAGCAAGTCTGGAGGGGACCTCTCCCTAAGAAGTAGCAATATCTGGAACATTGACAACAAGAGGCTTAAGGGACTCACCAAAAACATCTATTCCAGCCTAGAGCTGCAATGTCAGGGCTTCCACTAAACAGCCCAAACACAGTGTGTGCAGAGCATTACAATTTCAGGTCCAGAGACAACATGACCTCCAGGAAACCTGCAGACATGGTACCTCAGACAAAGCAGGAGTTTCCAAGATCCAACAAGGTGTTTGAAAAAGAAAACAACAAAAGCAATAGAAATCCCTGTCTAGCCATGCAGAACACAAGCACAATGTTCATGAATCCTATCTCAGGAAACCACCACCTCAGTAAAACAGGTGCACAATATTCCCCAGTCCCAACCAAGGGACAGATGTGACAGTGCTAATCCCCCTTCCAGGAAAGCAGAGACAGCGGGTGCACTGGCTGGCACCAAACTTCACTCAAAGGTAAGACGAGGGATAAAACTGCCTTTTGCCTTGACCTTCACAGCTATTCTTTGAGTCTCTTCCTTCCTTGCAGGCTTAGGTCAAACCTGGGTTGCACATTCTGGAGGGCAATTTCCCAGTTAATGCTGGATTGCTTTGAAACAGCAGTGCATAATGGAGAGGCCAATCTAGTTCTTATAAGCACTCTTTCCAGAGACTAGAAAGCTGGAGAAGGTGCTCTCAAAAATTCCTTACAAAGAGATATTAGAGGAGAATTAAGGTATGATGCTGCTACATTTGCAAAGCAGGAGTTTTAGCACACTCTAAAAAAAGGCAGGCATTAAGATGCTTGTGCTTTAACAGATGAAAACCAGGAAAAACTATGCTGATCCTACACAATCTGCAATATAACACAGAAAGGCAAAATACATGATGTGTGGCCTAACAGCTGCAGTACTTTGAGCTGCCAAAGCCAAAACTTATAGAATGTTCCTTTTGCTGACTGAAATCTGTAAGACACTTCCACATCTGTTAGAACAAGATGTTTGTTTACCACATTCCCCTAAAAAGCAGAATGATGTCTCTTACCTAATGTACTGAAGAATTTTTAGATGAAAGAGGGATGTTTATGAGATCCATGCAGGGTATAATTGAAAGAATATTTCCAGATAAAGATACCATATGTTTTATATTTCTATTCAAACTTATAAATATCTCTGTAACAGTTTGGGCCCATAAATACCATGATTGGGAAGAGTTTTATGCATTTGCTTAAGGCTTTTATTACTTTCAATTATCAGTTTGCTAACAGCATCTCGTTTTGTTCACACTACACAGCAGTATTCCCAAGGATAAATTCTGAGATGCCAATAAGATCCCTGGAATGTGCACAGAACTGAGCAGTGCTGGGGCACAGACAGCAATTCCTTCCCCACCACAAATGCCATGTGTTCTCTATACAGAGTGTGACCTGCAGGATATATTTGCTGTCTCAGTTGCAAGGTATGATGGGGAAAGCCTGAAGAATGCCAAGCTGCAGGAAGTGCCAGCTGCACAGCAGAGCTGTGGAATGTAATTCTTCCTGCATGGCACATTAGCAGGAATGGTGGAATGTAAGAGCACAGAAAGAAATCTAAGCTCCTGGAGAGACAGAAACTATGATACCTTATACACTTGACCACATAAGGAACTCTTATTGGCTTAATAAAAAATAATAAAATAAAAAAAAAATCAGTGTTTTCCAACTCCCACCATTGGAAGAATTTTTTCCTCACTATGAACAGGACAAACTGCCTGTATTTTAGTGAGAGATGCCATTTTCACTATTTTTTTTCCCAATGTGTAGTGGTAGTACAAGAGCTCTGTTTGCCCTTGTTTCAAAAAAATCTATTTTACTATCAGTCTTGTTAAAATCTGATTTGTGCACAGCTTTTCCATTCCCTCAGAAAGATATGCTCCTAAGAAAAATGAGCCTTTTCAGCCTTCTGCTTTTTCATCTTAACTTACACAATAGTTTTATTCCACTGATGTTTCATGTAGTTAAAAAACTAGAGAATGTTTCTGCATAATTAACACAAGCCTTGCAATTCACATGTGCACTGTCCTGTGGTGCCAATAATCTTATTCAGAGGCATGAACATTAAAACAGGATTTAAATGTTGAAGAATTGGACAATATGGCTCTGCCCCACACAGAAGCTACTGAGGTCAGCTGAAAGGGTGCACAGTTTTGTGCCTCACTGAAACTCTTCTAGTGCCACTGTCATTTGAAAGCTTTGAAGCCCTGCTGATCTCTCCACACAGATCACAACATGCCCCAGACCTTCACCAGGTGAAGGCCAAGCCATTCTGTGGCACTCCCCCAGCTGGGGACTTTGAGGGATACCAGGAACTTCACCACTCAGGAAGACAATATGCCATTCCCAAGCAGTTCCATAATCAGACTTTTACAACTTTCTTTAAGCTACAAAGAAGGAAAAAAAGGTAGGAAAAAATTATTTCTGGAATTGAAGCCCAAATTCAAATTCTTCAGCCAAATTCAATGGCAAGTGAGGAATTTAAATACAATCCAGAGACTAATAACAAAATTCTCTGAGCCTGTGCCCCACAGTACCAGTCTAAGTCTTCAGAATCTCAATACTGAACATACAAGTTCATTGCCCAAACAATGTAAAACTACAGGCTGCTTTTTCAATCTTTTCACTTTTTCCAATAATGTCCTGATTTCAGGTATAGTACAGGACTATAACAGGGATAAAGAAACTTATACCTGCAGATGTTCCTGATGTAACAGCTGTTCAACAACTGATTGTTAAAGACTAATCCTACCCCCATTACTCAGAAAAAACCATCAGCTTATGAGTAGCTCTTTATTTCCTACTGCTCAAAGTAGCTACCGACCATGAGGACACCATACCTTCACCTCACCATTTTAACTGGATTTTTTAAGTGTTTAGGTCCCAATAGAACAGAGCCCCCACACAATCTCAGATCTGTAGGGTGAAGATGCTGGTGCCAAGCAATAATCAGTATGCTAGCCTGGGATATCCACCCTTCTGGAGTCCATAGAAGCCATCAAATCAGACAAATACCAGTGCACTGGTTCAAAAAGGACTTCAAAGTCACTCCAAGGGAGAAATAACATCTGGTTTAGGGCAGAATTCTTCCACTGATTTGCATGAAAAGCAGAAAAAGCTCTTCTGAATTGTGATTTTCCAGGATAGCCAAAGTTTCCTAGAAAAAAAATCAACCTGACTGAAGTGACCTAATGGAGTGCATTCAGCCAAGAGCTCCCTGGGACACAGGAGCAGCTGAGTCCCTGCACCTTCTGACTCACAGCTTCCAAGGGATGAGATCCACATGGTTTGGAAAATACTGTCATTATCAGAGGAGTGTGAGGTAATCCCACAGCCCTCATGTGAGCCAAGAGCCTCTGGACTCCAGGAGGGCAAATCCCAGTGAGCTGTGTAAACCAGCACTTGTAGCACAGAGCCAAGGACAACAGGGGAGGGAGAGAGACAGGAAGTTCAAACTATTGCTTGTATTTAACACAATAAAGCACAGCCCATGTGCACTTCTTGCAACAGGCCCAGACAGAGACATCCACAGAACTGACTTACTGTGAAAACTTCAAGGTATCAAAGTCAGCACAGATGGCTGGACATGAACAGGTCAGAAAACAGGCTCTCCACAGACCTTGGGTTCATATTATGCTGTTCTTCTTGGACTCTTTCCATAGCTGAAGACAATTCTGCAGCAGCAAACAACAAGCTTTTCCTATTTTCTAGCTGTCCCTTTCCTGTGCCTACTGCACCCCAACCACCTGGAGACTATTTGCTCTCACAGGAATGAATGACACCAACATGGAGACTCCCAAAAACCCTCCCCAAACGAGGTGGTTTTGACATATTCCCAGTGGTCTGGCCCAAAGTGCAGAGCTCTGAGTACCCCAAGTGACAGCCCTGTTGCCTCACAAATGGATTTCAGGGGACTGAGAGCCACCACCATCAGCTAGATACACTCTGGACATGTGTGTAGCAGCTGCCCTGGCTAAACATCATTCCACTCAACACTTCCCTGCACAAGCTTGCACAGAAACTAGTGGGGTGTCTTCAATTCAAGAAAATTCTGAAGAGGAAATGAGTCCTGGACACATAGAGCCAGGCAGAGCTCACACAAAAGGGCAAGGTCTGAGGCAGCCCTGAGCCACTGATCTGATTTCTGGTATTTTGGTTTCCCAGACACATTATTAGAGACCAGTTTTTATATCCTCTCACATAAAATTACCACCTCAAGGGATTAGTCTTTTGAAGTAGGCTGTTTCAGTGAAATATTTCAGAATATTTTCTCTCAATGTCAGATGTACTTCATGTTACTCATCTGCCATATTTTCTTCCAATGGGTTTTCTAAGCTTTTCCCCTCCATCAATTGTTATAAGTCAGTGCTTTAGGACACCTTGAGCTCTGGGACAACACAGAGTTGACTTAGTCTGACTTACAGAAGTCATGTTCTGCTCAGAAATCTAGGGCAGAACCAGGTAGGCTGAAGGGAAACTGTGGAGTACTCAATCACTTCCAAAAGCAGTTTGAAGAAGGAGGAGCCAGTGAGGGGGCTACAGATTGCCAACCAGACCTGGACATTTGGACCTCAGAACAGGGAATCTCAATACACAGCTGCCATTCAGAAAAGAATGACTCTGTGCTCTTTGCCAGGATAATGGGTAGAACTTTTGACATGCCTCATTTAAGAGGAATGATTTACTAAATGCTTTAGTATCATGTGACTACAGTCCAGTGAAAGAGTTACTCCTTCATTTTTACTGACTCCCTCACATCCATCCTTAGAAATAACACTGGAGAGAAGCCAAACAGGAAATAAGATTTCTAGATCTGCCAAAATACCATTTGATTAGCTTGGATGTTGAGAACAACCACGAGTGTTATTTTTCTTGCTTAAAGTTGTTCCACAGTTGATACACAAAAAACACTTAAAACAGGGACAAAACTGCCAGCAACAGAAGAACGGCTGTTTCCCATATACAATCTTTGTGCTAAATCCGAAGGGCTCACATTTTCCAGAATATTATTACTCTTCATCACAGTGCAAGAAAACTCTGCAATGCCTCAGTATTGCAATTGCCTGGGTGTGACATGCCCTAGAACCCACTATTGTATTCTGATCCATTTTGCCAGGTTAAGAATCTGCAAGAAGCTTGTTCCTGAAGAAACGTCTAGATCAAGACCCAACCTAATGGTTATTTGCTGCAATTAAAGTGGAGGTGCAATGGGCCTAGAAAAGTCTGAAGCCTGAGACAGAAATGTGGGTTTGAGAACTGTTTTGAATCAACGTAGCACAGCAGTTTTGGCTTCAAAAATTTCTCCTGTCAGAACAGTAGTTATGGAAGTTACAAAAGCACTAACCCAACAGCACAGCTTCTGAGTACATCACTGATCTCCTTGCAAGAGTTTTGCAGAACTAATTTACTCCATTAAAGATCTTGTTAAAATAACTCCTAAAATGTTAAAAAACTTGAGCTCAAAACTTAAAACATACTGAATTTAGAATGTATTTTCTATTTCTCTGCTTTCTGTCTATGGATTGGGAAGATTCATGAAAGCAGAGATTTTTTTTAGGAGTTTATCTGTCTTCCAACCACCATCCTGGAGGTGCAACTATTTGTACACTAGAGCACAGTAATTACACAGAAGGTACAGTGGCCAGTAGATGGTCAGGATGGTAAAAGAACAAGTAGAAGTTCTATAACTGCTTGGGAAAAAAAATGCTTTCCGTAACTACAGTGCTGTAAATAAAATGGGAAGCTCATCTACTCCCATTTAAATCTGGGGCTCCTTAGACAACCTTTTTTTGTGCAATGTGATACAACTTTTTAATGGCCAATACCTCTCACTGCTCCAGCATCAGAAACATGACCCACCTTAGCTTGTTTGTCCTTGTACAAACACACCAACCAAGGAATAGAATCCAACTGTGCCAGTGGCAGCCACTCACCTTTCCCAGGAAGAGCAGCTGCTGGGAACTTTGTTGGACTAAAGTTTTTCTACTCATCACACATTTTTGACTTTTACAGAACATGTCACAATCTCAAGATTACTAATTTCAATCTCCCTTGAAGACTGCAATTTACTGTCTGAGAAATGATGGGACAAATGAAGACAAAACTTGAAATGTAGAAGTTAGAGAAAAGACAGATGGAAGCTCCACCCTGAATTAAAGGGGACATGATGCAGCCACACAGGTCACACATTTACACTGCATCTGTTGAAGAGCTAAGTGTGTTTCCTGTGCTTTCCACATCACCTGCCAGTCCAGAAATTCACTGGTACAACAAATATCTCACTACTGGCTGTGAAAAAACTCAGTCACAAGATTCTCACCACAAACTACAGGAAAGCAGCACTATTTCTTGAAATTCAATGCTAGACTGAAAGTATTTCTTAATGGCATATTTGCATGCTTGATGCTAAAATAAGAACTAACCCAAATGTCTGCATTTTTAATGAAAAAACATGATTGACCCAGTTCTTAATCACACAATCTGGTTAAAACCTTCCTGTTTTTGAAAGAACGCTCTGCTCTCTGAGGCTGTTTAAATTTACATTTAATGTAGTTGGTTGTTTTTCTCTCTTTTTTTGCAATCTTCCTTTCCACTGTTTGCCTTTACTAGGAACTGGATGACATCATATATGCAAAGAAACCCAAACAAAATTTCAACCTGGAACTCACTGGAAGGATTTATCAAAGATTTCGGGAAAAAATGGTTTATAACAGAGTTATGGTTTATAACTGAGTTAATTTTAAATGTTTCCTCCCTGGATATTTATACACATGCACACACACTATATATAGTAAAGAACATATGGTTGAAGGTACCTCAGTTGTTTTGCTCCATCTCTCTGGTATCATCTTCACAATGTCACTAAATCCACATTGCCAATCACAGCAGGAGCTCCAAGATGACACAGGATTCTGGGACAGTGAATGCTGATTCCAAATGGGAGAGACATTGGTGTCTGTTGGACAATCCTTCCCTATGATAATAAACATGCTCTCCTCCTCATGATCTGAATAGGTGAAAGTTAATTTGCTCTGAAGGTAGTTTCTCATGATAAATAGCTTTGCAGAGCTGAGTTTAAGCTTCTGCTTTGTGTTGGGTGACACACTTTTATCTTTCTCTGCCAACAGACACACAACACCAGCAGCAGGAATACAAATGCCACAGGCTCTTCCTTGAATCACATACAGGGAGCATCTGGAGAAGCTGATAGAAGCAAAGATTGACTATCAGGGACTTCATTTTTGCTGCTTTAAGAAGCTCCATTTCAAGTTTCTTCATAGAAAACAATATGTGTGAAATGCTTAAGCCTCTTTTAACAGGTTCATCTTCATCACAAGTCGGTTATTAATGACAGCATTTTCAGTGCATGAAAAGGAAACAAAGGTGGGAGCTGATCCAGAATACAGGCTCTGAGTGCTGGTTTTTCCTCAAACTGATTTCATCAAGCAGGGCACTAAAGGATCACAGCTGAGAGGAGAAAGCAAAAACAGGGACCAGCAAAAAAAGAAGATACTTTTCCTAGAAAAGCAATTTTAATGAGAGATTATAATTTCTGAGTTAAAGGAACTGCTAAATATAGATGTCTTTCCAAGTCCTTCAGGACAAATAGCATGATTACAAAAAACAGGCACTCTCTAATGATAAGTTATGTTCTGACCTTAGTGATTGTCAACATTAAGATAACTGAGCTTTGCTTTTAAGTCAACATTCAAGCACTGAAGTGACAGTTTCTGTAGGTCTCTAATCAAGCACAGCCCTGACCTTTGTGAGGTGTGAATGTTCTGCTTTCTGTTAATCAACTCCTGTACTTAGTCCTAAAGAGAAACATTAAAGTACCATAAGGCTGCCAGTTTAAGAGATAAAAAATACCTAAATAGGCCCACAGAAGCCTGACTCAGTGACATGTACAGTCAACCCTGATGTACACAAGACCTGGACAGGCAGTAAAGCCAAACACTTTGGTACAAATGTGCAATTTGAATATTTAATTGGTACAACTTTGGTGGGTTTCCCCTAGATGCTGCTGTTAGGAGATCAGGAAATTACTGCCTGGCTGAGCAGGAAGTGCAGCTCATACTGACAGAGGTGCTCCTTTCAGTCCCATGGTGTGTGCCAGTCCCATGGTGTGTTCCTTTCAGTCCCATGGTGTGTGCCAGTCCCATGGTGTGTTCCTTTCAGTCCCATGGTGTGTGCCAGTCCCATGGTGTGTTCCTTTCAGTCCCATGGTGTGCGCCATTCCAGAGAGGGAACAGGGCACTGCTCCCCCACAGCAGGCTGTGCTTATAGCGCATGAAATTAAACCCCAGACAAGCCACATTCAGTCATTTACCAGCAGTGCTGGCTAACTGGGGAGGTCCCAGTTGGCTGGAGGTCAGCAAATGTGATGCTCACCTACAAGAAGGGGCATAAGAACTATCCAGAGAACTACAGGCCTGTCAGCCTGACCTTGGTGTGGGGCAAAGCCATGGACCAGACCATCCTGGGTACCATCATGCAGCACACACCGGACAAAAGGGGACCAGGCCCAGACAGCACAGATTCGAGAAAGGCTGGTCCTGCTTGACCACCCTGATCTTCCATGACAAGATGACTCATTTAGTGCATGAGGAAAAGGCTGTGGATGTTTCTGCCTGGACTTCAGCAAAGCCTTCGATACTGTCTCCCACAGCATTCTCCTGGAGAAGCTGCAGCCCATGGCTTGCACAGGACCACTCCTCAGTGGGTAAAGTGTCTGGATGGCAGAGCCCAGACAGTGGTGGTGCCTGGAGTGACACCCAGCTGGGGCCAGCGAGCAGCGTCATACCCCAGGGCTCAGTGCTGGGGCCAGTTCTGTGTAACATCTTTATCTGTGGTCCAGGCAAAGGAGATCAAGGGCAGTCAGTTTGCAGTGACACCAAGCTGGGTGGGAGTGTTGATCTGCTGGAGGGCAGGAAGGCTCTGCAGAGGGATCTGGACAGGCTGGATCAATGGGCCAAGGTGAAAGGCATGAGGGTTCAATAAGTGGAAGTGACAGGTCCTGCACTTGGCTCACAACAACTCCATGCAGTGCTACAGGCTGAGGACAGAGTGGCTTTTCCAACCTGAACAATTCCAATGATTGTCATTTCTTCATCTGGAAACTTTCTCATCTACCAGCCAAAGCTGTGCAATGCCATGATCTGTTCTTACCCTGCTAAATTAAAATACAAATATATTTAAACTATTTGCTGAGATCTTTAAACATTTTCTTATTCTGACAGATGCTTGCTATGATCCAAATGACCATTTTTCTTCTGCTCTTTGTGGGGTTGCATGCATGACTTGCACTTTACTGGAGCCAAATTCCAAAGAGACAAGTCTCTGCTTTTGCCACCTTTGCACAGGTAGTGTTTTAGTGTTTGCCTGGAGTAATGCAATGGGACTGATGGGGCAGCTTGACATGCAGTGAAGCTTTGCTTCAGTTGGACTCCAATGCAACTTAACGTGGATGAAAATCACAGGCACAGCTGGATCTCAGTTCATGCTTCATTCAACACTAGTCAGGCACAAACTGCATTAGGTTTTTATGCAGGCT
The DNA here is from genome assembly GCA_013396695.1 of Sakesphorus luctuosus. Taxonomy (NCBI): domain Eukaryota; kingdom Metazoa; phylum Chordata; class Aves; order Passeriformes; family Thamnophilidae; genus Sakesphorus; species Sakesphorus luctuosus. The sequence goes on from VWZD01003731.1 coordinate 406,680, forward strand.
ATAAAAAATTCAAATAGTTTTTGTTCTGTGACTTCACCATACTGAATTTTTAATACTTACAGACAAACTTTAGGTAAACAATCAGAGAAGATACTTAAATTTTCTATGACTGTTCAAGAACGGGAGGTGTTCTTGCCATTGTATGAGTATGTTTCTGAAAAAATAATCAAAATAGTTGTGATTAACTACCATTCAAATTCAATATATTATCAATATTATTTCTGCAAGATGTTTATGCATTTAATTTTAAACATTAGAACCTTACTTTGTTGGGTTGAAAAATCTCAATGTCTTTATTGCAATTTCAGGTTTAATATATTTCCATTTGCTTTTATACAATAAAAAAATGCAGGGAATCGTCTGACATTCTACAAAGAGTTCTCCCTGTGATCAAATATAATTATAAGATATAAGTCTTATTTTAAATATTTGACTTCTACTCTCTGACTTCTAAGATCCAGAAAGACACATTACTGGCCTGGATACAGTACACCTAATTTTATGGTTTCACCAGGGTAAAGTCATAGCATCTCCCAAGGATACAGGATTTCCAGATGCACTGAAAAGCAGTACTACAAATTTTTCATGTTCAAAAGGTTGTAAATGTCCTAAAATTTCCTAATATTAGCTACTGACACCCATAATAAACTTTGTTACCAGTGTGTTATCAGACCTATATATTAAATACTGAATCAGCTAAGTTGTTCTGCAGAAAAGAGTGAGCTGTTAAGGTATTCAGGCATCAGTAGAGTCCCACTCTTTACTCTGCAGTTGCTGTCTCCTGGAACCAGGGAATTCAGACACACCTTTAGGATAGGCAGATTTTCCGAATAAAAAGAAATTTTACACAGCCCATTAAACAAAAAGGTGCATTAATTAAAAAAAAAAATAAAAAAACCCCAAAGCAACTCTCTTAAAATCCACATCCAACAGAAAGAGGAGCTGGCTTAGACTGTGATTGTTCCCCAGCATCTTCAAGAAAGAAATGTGAAAAACTGCTCCAAACTCTCAGTTGGCCTCTATTTCTCCCGCACACCATCTGGGATAGCACAGGGTGCCTGATCCAAAGCTCCAGTCAGGTTCTCTCTGTTGGTTTTGGCTGGCTTTGAATCATGCCCAAAGGTGGCAATGCCTTGAAAGAGCACTCAGATACCCTGGAAAGGGTATTTAAGCAGCAGCCTTAGAACTGCACGGAGAACTGGCTGTCAGCTTCCTCAAAACAAGCCAAACACATCCAGAGTTTCAGTGCAAAGAAGGTAAGGATCGCTTTCTGGATCTTAAATTAAGCTTGCTTTGTAAGCAAATAACAACAGACTGTTATCACACAAACAGCTGGGGAACACATCAGCTCCTCAGCAGTTCTGATCTGCAAGGCAAGCACATCTGGTTGGGAGTTTGATGCTTGGTTTAAATCACAAAATGGTCTCCTACTTTAGTAAAATATTTACTTCCTTCCAAGTGCTCTACTGCAGAGCACACTTTACCTGAGAAATTCAGATTGCAGCCACCTCACCTGGACAGCAAACAGCTTCCTTTCATCTTGGTGGTGTAAGTTTGCCTTGAATATCTTGCTGTTATATCTACACTTGTTGCTATAAACTAGCAACTCCTGAATTTGATGGAGCATCTCTTCTAATGCTGGGCTATCTAAGAAAGCTCTCAGCTTTTTCAGCTGCTGGTCACCATTCAGACACTGCTTCTTCAGCTCATTCTTAGGTTCTCCCTGGCACTTACTGGCACCCCACTAATATCTTCCACCCATAACTAGCACTTTGCTTTCTTGGATGCTCTGGGTCTGGATTGCCACCTCACCCTCACTGGGCATTTCTGCTGCAGTCCAAGAAAAGAATGCTGCAAATATCCACTGTTTCATAGATATTGGCCTTGTACAGATCTGCAAAAATAACTTTATCCTAAAGTCCTTTCAAGCTCTTCAGGCCCTCCTTGCTTGTTTCATAGCCTGAAGTTTACTTGTCTCTCAAAACTTTGACCACAGTAGGTGAACAAAGCATCTAAATCAAAGTATTATCCCTTCAGCTGTCCCAAACCCTTGTCCTCCTGGGAGACCATCCCATTCAGGGAGCCTTGGACAGTGAGTTTCCCATAATTCAGTGATAGCTTTAGCACATTTATGGTTATGAATACGTTATATTAACCCCTGCTTGGGTTGTCCATTAGCTGCATGCAAAGATGAAGTGTGACAAGGTTCCTCTCAGTTCACAGCTGACTGAAAGCACAGCAACACTTTGTTGTACTTGGCGTATATAAATCAGCATTCACAGTTTGCACAATGATTTCATTAAGCATCACAGCAGGGTGATGAAGTTCAAGCAGCACAAAAGAAAGGAACATTCTTGTGAAATAGCTTTGTTGACATCCTAGAGACTGATTCAGATATTAGGTGTTCAAAATGTTACCTTTTAAATTGCTTTTGGTACAGTAATGTGCAGCCAGGTAAGATCAGTAAAGCTGAGGAAAGAACAAAGAGTTATTTACAACTCAGAACAAGTGGCAAGCTGATCACTAGTTTGTGCTTTTCTTGTCCATTGTCCAAAGACAGAGGTTGAGCTGCTCTGGTAGCTGAGAAGTCTATCCTTGACAGCCTTGCCTAGAAGGTCTCTCAAAGGAAGCACCATTATAGTAACAGGTCAGCTAAAAAAAGATTAAAATATCTTGCTTTAAAATATTCTCAAGTCTCCTTTTCTCAAAAACACTAACATTATTTTAGCAGACGGTTACAGCTGTTTAAAACTGAGTTGGTTATATAATTTTAAAAAAAAATCAATCCTGCTTGAACACTACTCAGAGAAGTCATTGTCTCTAATTCAAGATCTCAATACACCCCTAAAAAAGGAAAGAGTTGGACCTTAATCCCTGTTCTTGCTGTTTCATTTTATGACGTTATTTCCATACCAGTCACGTTACTGCAAACATTCGAACACCAATGAATTTCTGCACTACAGGTCTACATTGTTTGTAGAGGGGGTGGAAAGTTCTCAGGCCATCAGCTGAGCTCCATATTAATCACACAGTTCATGCCACAAAACTGTGTAACATGGACTTCAAACACTTTGACAGACAGCACTCATTTCGTAATTAATCACAGACTTGGTACCCTCTTGCTTCAAGGCTGAAAACTTGAGTAAGTAAAAATTGTTTCAGCGTATTGTACCTCCTGTAGCTCTTCCAGTCTCCTGCAGGACTATCAACTACTTCAATCATTGATCTGCCACATGTGATATCTGATGCCTGAGGCAGACAAGGTACATTACATGCACATCAGAATCACTTTTTTATGGGTTTGGATTTAAAGCCCTACATATAGCACATGGGGGAGAGGGTCCTAAAATGCTCTGCTTGCTCCTGCAGAAAACTAGAGAAGCTGGGGTAGATTGTTTTGTAAGGCAGAATCTTCTCTGGTCATCATGGGGTAACCAGGTTGGAAGGGTCTGGAGGGGACTACTAAGCATCTCTGAATGGGGATACTCTCAGAAAGAAGATACATTCATCACTGTACCAAACCCCCTAAAGTGTTTATTTTACATACAAGCCAAAGGACCCAGTCACAATTCCTACATTTTCTTTTCCAAAAAGGCATTTTCAGGTTGGCACTAGGGGGTGAAGGTTGGCTGGCTATAAACAGTAGACAAGTGTTCCTTGCAGACCCCTGATGTGGCACCTCCCCTGCCCAAATCCAGCACCTGGCACTCATCTGCTCCACAGCCACACTGTGCCCTGAGAGCCACCCAGCCCCAGGTGAATGGGCTGCAACTCCTGCTGTTCTGTGCACTTAAGGCAGTTTCCAAACCAGGAGGAAAGCTTATCCACATTAGAATGCCTTAACAAATCTGCCTTGGATTTAGTTCTACAGGAAGAGGTTACTCACTGCATTAATATCTTGATCTTTTCAGGTGGAACACTACATCCCTAGATTTGCACTTTTTGTTTTTCTTAGTTATGCCACAAGCCCTGGAAGCCAGACCTTTACTGGAGCAGATAATTCTCTTGCATAATCTAATATCCATCTGCACAAGGCTGCTCTTCCACATCCCAACTGTGCTCTGCAAGCTGGGGAGAAAGACAGCGCATGAATAATGAATGGCTGGGAGAGCTTCCCAACAGCAGCACTGCTTAAGAGAGAGGATGAACGATAAATCCACACTCCTGCACAACCTTTCAAATACCATATCCTTAGCACTTTGTTCTGGGTGGGTTTTTTAGCCCATACAAAGGTATTTAGGGAGAATCCATGGAAGGGCATGGGGTCTTCCAGTCTGACAAAGTCGCTTAATGTATGTAGAGGTTCATTTGAGCCCTGATCCTCAAAGAAACAAACCAAATCTTTTTCTTGCACTCACAGAATTGCCAAACACAGTCTTCCTACACAAGAAGTAGCTGTAAGCCAGTTAGAAACTCAGGGTCCTGAACACAGCTTGTTTTCAGAACTCTAAGTAGTTCCCAGATTTAAGGATCCAATCAACAGATCTCCTTTAATCTTTCAGATTATTTAGAATACACTTTAAATGACTTTCAACACAACATTTAATATGGTTGCCATGGATCAGTTTTGATATGTAGCAACCTCAATCATTTACAGTTTTTGAACATCAGACATGCTACTTCTGAGGTCTGGAAAGCAGCCTGAACCTGAACTGAAATCCATCCTTACTTTCAGGAACTCTCCTCAATGGTTCACCTTGTCCATTACTCCTCTAAGCCCACCTACATACTGCAAATCTCAATTTGCTGTCTCTTCCTAACTGCAAATTTTCTCTGCAATAGATGCATTTCTTTTATTTTCAGTTCAAAGCTTTGGAAATTACTTTCCAATTTTTTTATTTAAAAAAAATCATGCTTTTGAAAACGTAGTGTCTTCTTTTTCCAACAAGAATATATAGGAGAGTTGAAGGATAAAGTTTATTTCAGTAGCCCTGAAGCTCTTACATGGCTCTTTGGACACAAGGATACATGTCTTGACCACAGTCTCTGGTACACTTAAGCATAAAACTATGACTGAATCCTCAAACGGGGCATTACAAACCTGAACTGACCTTGTCTGGGTGGTTCTCCCAATGCCAACTTGTGAAGGGCAGCCGAGACAGACCAGTTTGGGAATTGTACACTACTGATGCTGGTGTGTGGAATCCTGCAATCCTGAAACCTCACCAAGGACACTGACAAATTAAGAAGACCAGGCAATTGTAGTAATTCCTGCATCATGTAATATTGCTTTGGTAAAGCTGTGAGGGTTTTTCAGAGATAGAAAGATGGACTCAAATGGATGGCACGCTAGAAATAAGAAGTAATTATGCAGCATGTAAGTTCTGATGCAAAAGCTTACAGAATCTTCCTCCTTTGATGTGACAAGGGTTGTATAAATTTACGCCTGCAGAGAAGAGGATGTAGTGCATTTTATAGCAGAAACAGCCTCACTTGGTAACATGCCATAGGTCCTCTAAAACTGACCTCCCAGACCATTCAGCACAGGAATTTTTACTTAGAGACTGCTGTCAGCATCCTGTCAACTACAGTTTATGAGCTGCAACGGCAGCCTAAGCCACCCCCTCAAGCCACTCTAATACATGACTTCAGATTCTTTTAGTGTTGCCCAGCCTAGACTTGAAGCCTTATCTGCTGCTGTGAAACAAACAGAATTCTTGGCTAATCTGAGGGAGGTGAGTTACTCACTTGATTCTGAGCTGCCAAGTTTCCTCTGTCTTTGCAAGGTATCTCCTCCAAGTGTGTTTTAAGACAGGTCCCTTATTCAGAATTATGTCTCTAAAACAGGGATCATTTATACTATTCAATTAGTTTGAATATTCAGATTTAGATAATTGAGCTTTTCATCATGTTTTCACTCAAGATCAGAGAAGCATTTCTTGGCTGATCCTTTATTTTTCCTGGACAACATCTCTGAAATCTCTTACCTTTTATGCTGCTAATTCACGGTCTCCTTGAAAAAGAGCTGGCTACTAAAGTGGCCTGTCCATGACCCCCGAGCTGCCCAACTCTTTGTTACAAAGCAAGGTAGAAAGACCAGTTAGACTGACACATCTGAGCGTGGTATTTCTCAGCCTGAGGTTGATTTCCATGAATCCCTGTTTGTTCTGACTGTGCTGTTCCTGCATGGGCCTCATTTGATGCTAGAGTGAAGTAATGTTACTTTTCCTTTTAGTTTCCTGATTTTAGGAAATTGTCCTTCCATGTCTTGCCATCAGATGAACTAATTCTTTTTTTCATCCCCAGTAGCTAATTTTTACTTTGTCCTTTCTTCTTGCAACTCTGTTTTGGATTAGTTATGTGCTGTCACCTGACAATAAAATTACTTTTTTCTGTGATATTTGGCCTCCAAAGCAGAATTTATTTTTTTATTTATTTTCAGAAACTGAAGAAACAAATGACAGGTAATAGCAATAGATTCTAAACCAGCCAGGACAAAGCCAACTAAACACAGCTATTTATGACACCTGCTTCTTGTACACACTGAAAAAGCAGCTATGCTCTTATTTCCAATCCTGTACTAACTCCCACTTTTAAACTGCAGGTAGAGGGAACAGATATTGCTTGGCCCTACCAACATACACCAAATAGAAAAACTGACCAATAAAGCCCCCTAAAATTGAAATGTTTCCACTCAAGAAACAAATTACATTGGAAAAGCCTCCACCAGCCTATCCATGTGTTTACCTTTATCATGGCATGACAATCTCAGTTCCATTAACAGATTATGCAGCAACTTTCTGCAGTTATTACCAGCCTAGCAAAGCCCCTGTGAGAAAACTGCTGAGCAAAGGGCCACTCAAACAGCACCCAGTGAGAAACCTGCCCTGTGCCCCATTGGCACCCTCTGGCTGTGCCCCCAGGGCTATCAGGAGCTCACAGTACCCAGCCCGAGGGTTCCAGGGGAGGGCTGAACAATCTGCTCAACACACATTCCATGGAATTAAACACTACAGATAACCTAAAGCCTCTTACCAAGGGGGGAGCAAAAGCCATTAAAGCCAGCCTCTTATAAAGTGTGGCCAGAACACAATTTACATGCAAACCTTCACCCGAGCTCCCTGGAACTGTGCATGCAAAGTGACTTGGACCTTTGCATTCTGAACTATGGGGTTTTCTGATTTTTGTATCTACACAGCTACACGTTTTACCTCAAGCAGTGATGTAGAGTATCCTCTGCCTCTGGACATCCCACACTGCCAATATTCCCCACGCCTTGCCAATATTCCCACATCATCTGTTCAGCACGAAAATAATTAATTAACTGGTACATGTGCAAAGTTCAGCATTACAAGTGTAACAATTAAAATAACAATGTCTTACACACAAGAAGGAGTTCTAGAGATGGTATTTAAAATACCAGGTAAGCTGACTTCAAGAAATCAGACCATCATTTAAAAATGTCTATATGAGTAGCTTAGTAAATTCCAATAAAATGAAAAGCAGCTTTAAGCATATTAGAACCACAAGTAGCAGAGGTTAAGGGTGGTATGCAGAGAAGGACTAAGTGGTTATAAGCCATGACTAAACTACTCTGACTTCAAAAAGCTGTTTTAAACATAAGGAGTGAGTAAGTGGATTTTTTAATCCATTTTAGTTATGGACACTAATTTCAATGCCTTTAAGTCATAAAAAGTGTCTGGTTGGGTGATATGGACATGAATTAGCCCAGTCCAAGCAATGGGCATCACCATGTTGCAACACTAGGCTAGGGAAACTGGTTTCCCAGAGGTGCCTTCTCCTGTGTATCGCTGTGATTTCCATGGCATGCCCCAGGAGAGGTTGTGCTACAGGATTCTGAACTATGGACTCTTTCCTCCAGAAAAATCACAATGCAAGAATGAACTTCTCTTTCAGCATACAAAGAGACTACAGAACTTCTGAAAACAAAGGCTGGATTTAAGCTTTGGACACAAGAACACAACTACAAGGAGAGAGATCTGTAGCAGAGCTCCTACAACAGGACCTCACCTCCCTCAGCAAGGGCACGACATACTGTACCCCTAATTCCTCCAGTGTTCATGGGTAGCATCTCCATAATTTTTAGTCTGCAAAGACACAGAGAGCAATTTGCACCTCCAAAGCACTTTTCTGGCAGCTCGGGCAGGATGCTGCAGCTGCATTTAGCAAGCCTTACAGCTGGGATCTAGTATTGCTGTTTGAGCAAACGAAGACTCTAATGGAGCCCGGCTTACAGAAACTGGGGATTAGACAGACTCTGGTCATGCTTGAGCTGGGGCTGGTCCCTGGGCTGTGCTTTGATCCCTGGGGCAGTGCATGTGCCTTTCAGCATGGGCCTCACTTCAGTCAGACCTTTGACATCTCCCCACTGTCAGCAATCCTGAAGGAGCAATGAGAGAAGCTCCAGGACTCATTAGCAAAGACTCGCCTACTCCTGAGGGGGCCTAAGTGCTGCCCCAGGGAATGTCTGCTGCAGTCACAGATATGGGTAATAGAAAGATATCAAAGTTAAATTTAGCCCACAGTTGATACCAGGCTGCTTAGTTTAGTCACCAGAGCACAAGGCTCAGCATGAGCTGGCTCTCCTCGCAGGCCTGTGGGGTAGGTTTTTATTAGCAGAGCTTATGCTCGCCTAAAATACACCTCCTCACTTCTTCCAATACACTATGTGGGAAGAATATGCCTCCCAGTAACTCGACTGTTGAGTGGATTTGTATGCCTACCTCCCACACAACTGGAACATTTAGAGAATTTCTCACCACACCCTGTCCTAGAGATATAAATATCTCTATCTTGCTGCATTACCTCAATCTCTGTTCCAGAGTTTTCACTTTCTCCCAGCCTGTGCTAAAGGAGGGTTATACAGCACTGGCCCCTCAGCCCCTGAACTGACTGAAAAAGGGAGTTGGTTCAGTGGGAAATCCAACACCAAACAGTGGCTTTGAAACCTGGACAAGGCAGCCAGGGTTAAATAACCCAAAGTGTGCTGCAAAACAACTGGAACACTCAAGTCCTGGGAAAATAACTGAGATGCCACCAGGGCAGAGCTGCCAGGATCAACCTTTGCTGAGGCTTGTGCACCTGTGAGAACACCTTCCTTGAGACACACTTTGAAGGGGGAGCAGCAAGGAAGGTTTTTGCTCTTTGTATATAAATTTAGTGCATTACTCTAGCAAACTAACCATGTAGTTTGCAAAGATTTTCTCTGTTGCAACACTGAGCTTACTATTACAGTCCTGGATCCTTGATTTTGGTAGCATGTATGCTGCCAACACACATCTGGCATATAAACCTGCAGATGAATGCTCACAGATGGCAGAGAATACCTCAGCAAATGCTTTGCCCAGATATAGATGTGGATGAAATCACTCAGAGTGCACTGCTGGTAAAGTTTTTCAAGTATATGAAGCTGTACATAAAATTATTCTGCAGATACCTGGCAGGTTAATGCCTTTACTCAGTGCTTAAAGAAACCTTCAATAGCAGTTGATCACTGCCTGGATTAAATTTGCATGACTTTAGAAATCTACTATCTAGACACATTATGAAATTTAAAGTCAGACTCTTAAGGAAAAGTGTCCACAACTTGCATGCTTTTTCTTGCCCTTGCACATGCACTCCCCATAATTACAGGGACAAGCTGAGGGAACGTTTCTGTTCAGATGCCCAGAAGTGTCTCTGCTGTACACAAGTTGTACACACCTTACACTGTAATGCAGTTTTGAACAGTGTGTCCCAAATGTTTAACCACACTTAAAACTAAGGCAACCATGTTCACACTAATTACATATTTTTACCTGTGCTAACATGTGAAATGGATGAAGAAAGCTGAAAGCATGTGGCTAAAACGAAATGTAAACATCAGTACCTTCATCAAAGAATAAGGTTTGGGTTTTACTGTTCACCATAGGCTATATACCCTTGATTTCTTCTGTTCCTTCATTTCTTACAAGCTTAAAATAATTTTATTTTAAATATAAACCCTATGAAATTAACTCTCTACTATACAAAGTCTCTAATCAAAATACACTGGCATTCCAAAAAAAACCAAACCCCCAAAACCCCCCAGCAAGCACAACGGGAGAGCTGTTCCTAAGTTTCCAGGACTTTGTCCTTAATGAAAACCTTACCCAAAGGGTGGTTCACTCTGGAGGAGAAATGGCATAACTCCCATCTGGCTGCCATGCTGCAGCAATTTGGCAGAAGGGATAACAGATGCTGGGACTCCAAACTGCTCCCACACTCTTTTCCCTGTCTCTAAAGGGAGTTGCACAGAGGCATCATTGAACTGTTAATGGGTGCAAGATGTGTATTTCTGCAACACTGAAGACTGTGAACATGTGCAGGAAGTGAGGGGTGGTGAGGCTGTTACAGCTAAAGGAACCACTTAAAATTCTGTTAGTATTCAACTAATGTGTATTTTCCTTCCTTCTCTCACTACTAAAGCATCTGCCTTCCCTCTCATCCTCTCAATGTGGCCACAAAATGGCTTGAAACTCAAAACAGCCTCACAAGGCTTGTGGAGTGAACCATAATTGTTCCTGTGCACTACTGGTCCCCTGGGAACGATTCCCATGGTGCAAACCTGGCTAAATCACAGCTCAGAGCAATCAAGCAGCTTCACCACACAAACACAGAGCCAATGTGTGTGAGCTGACATACAAGGATGTGGGTTTCTCAGCCAACCAGATCTTCAGAGGCATCATAATCTGTGCTGTATCTCATTACTTCCCAGCCCTGAGGAGGGGCTCACAGTGAAGACATGGATTGATGCACAGAAAGCTCACAGGTTTCCAGCACCCGTGTAAAAGATGAAGAAGGACTAGGGAAGGAGCACAGTAGGTCCTTAAATCTGCCTGCCAGGGAATAATTAGAATACTTGAACTACTCAAGATGTTGTTACCTGGATTTATGCAGGTAAAGAAAGTTAAAATCATTAATTCACCTGTCAATAAAGAAGATGCAGAGGATACTCCCTGAATAGTGCCCAATTGCAAGAAAGAAAATCATTCAAGTGTCTACTCAGCAGGTTTCATGCAAATGTGAATTGCACCAAACTTGAAACTAACAGTTTTAAGGAGATCTAAGGGGGCATCTAAATAAAAAAAATTATTTCAGGGGAGGGAACTTGGTGCAACCCTTCAGAGTATAGACTATTTAAATTTAAATTCATCTGGCACAAAAAATAGTGTTCCCTCTGCAGAGCAATCCCATGGAATGCCCCATACTATTGGGGTTTAAGGACAACACAGAATAGAAGTGCTGGCAAATTCTTGCTTCCAGTAATAAAGGGTCCTCCAAATCAAAGTCTCTATGTCATAGGATAAAGTTATGCATAATGCATTCTCCAAGTAGTATTAAAAATCTCAGTAGATTTAGTTATCATTTCTGGGTATATGAAGAAAAAACCTCAGCTGTTCAGACACAGAAGGGAATGACATGAGTATGGGGAATTTTTAACATTAATCCACTTCATTTCTTAAAGCAAATTAGAAATTAGGATTGGAGAGAAAAAATGTAGTTTTTTCATTTGTTATGCCAAATGTTCTGCAAAAGCTGACGTTGGTTGTGTTGATGTTGCGGGTTTTGGTTGAACCACATACACCACATTTCGGACAGATTTGACCTATATAGCTGCTTCCCTCTGAGTGGTGAAAGCCAAGAATAAATGTAGTATTGTGCTGGAAACAGTGACAAGCTGTAGTGAAACTCATCTCCCCTTGGTGATCAAATTATTGGTGGATTTCCTCCATTTTCCCCAGGATTTGTTTGTGATGCTTCTACCACTGTAACACGGAAAAGAGAGTTCTTCCAGAAGTGATTTCAGCTTGAGTCATGCCTGTACTAACCTTATGCACCTAAGGGTTCCTCAAGGTGCCAAGATGGAACAAACAAACCAGTTAAACTCCTCCTGGTGCCTGTAATGCAGTTGCTCCCCTCTGTGCTTCCTGCTCACCAGCACAACAGCATGGTAGGAATTTGGGCTCTGCTCTGGCTTCTCAGAGACCAGATGGCAGAGAAGGATCCTGCAGGACTTGCTGCTATTTCAGTCTGGGGAATTGCATTTTTATTCCATGAACTCTGTTTCCTTGGCTCCAGCTCAGGCAGTTCTGGCTCTTATGTGCTTTCCAGGGTAGAGCACTTTGTGTGACCTTCTTGGAAAGCAGCACTGCCTCACTGAGCCCCATCTGTTGGGAGGGGCTGTTCTCAGTAGAGACAAACCCAGTGCACTGATTTCCTGGTGCTATTGTTGTGGATATCAGGATGGTGGGAAAGCTTCCCAGGCACCACCTTGTTAAGTGGCACAGCTCTGCACAGCCCAGGAACTACCTCAGTATCACATCAGCTGCTTCCTCTGAGGCCAGTTCTGGAGAAAGGCTGAAAACTTCAGGAGGGACACGGTACAGCTTCTCTACCAAAACACCTCTTGCCATTTTTCACCAGTATTTCTAACAATACAATGCTCTTCTGCAGATACCAGTCACCAACATTTTCAATAAATATCTGATATTACAGCCAAAGAAACCACATTACTGATTTCCTTCATTTCCGTGAGTGAACACAACTCTCATTTTGTAAGGCTCCACTTATCAGTAAAAGAACAAGAATTTTGTGTCTGCAAAACTGGAGATGAACATTCACCCTCTGAGACATGAGATAACTATAGTGGATTTCCATTTTGCAACTAACATCCCAATTCTTGCATTACAAACTGATTATTAAGCCAGTATTTCAGCAGATGAACAACACCATCTCAAATCAGCATAGATATCTTTTCGGCTCGAAGTCCACGTAGAGATTTTTAATATTTTACTGAATTATTAGAAAACTCTTCACACACGTACAGTAACATTTCCCAATGCCTGCATGTTTTTAACATGCTTTGAACTTAAGAAACCATTACTGTATCAAGAAGAAATGTAGTTCTATTCCCCAGCTATCCTACGTTGTCTGAAAGTCTTAGTCACAGAAAAGACATTCTGCCCAGGAGTGACTGATGTATCACATTTCTTTAAAAGTAGCACATAATCAAGTTCTCCTCAGCAGCTGCAAGTTCATTCCTGCTGAAACAACCAACTTTCTCTCTAAATTTTTTCACTATAAATTTCCCAAGAGATGAGGAGATTCACTGGTACCCTGAATCTTTGTGAAACAGCAGGAAAAACTTGAGCAATTAATTACACTGGCTGTTCTTTACTGCTATAATCTAGTCCAAATGAAGAGATGCAGTCAGATTCCCCAGGAGTCAAAAGTATCCATGCCCAGGTTAATTCCTCATAATCCTCCAGGTGTTACTCTCTGGTTTACCCAAGCTCCTCCTTACAAACCTGCACCAAAAGCAGAGGCTTAGAAATGCCATCCACTACCCTCCATCAAATCATGTTTACAGATTTAGTCCCTGACATCTGCCAGTACCACACTTTAAGTGCTGCTGCTTAATTCCCTACTGCTCCAAACATTAAGCTTGAAATGAAGAAACTTTAAAAAAAATATGTTAATGGACATTGCAAAGGGATTTATCTCATTGGGTCACTTCTTCCACTGCAGGACTCCTGGAAAAGAGCCTTTAGAAATTCAGTCCTAGAGAATTCCTTGAACACTGAAGAAATTGTTCAAGAAATACCATAAAACATAATATGTGGAAAAGGTGTCCTGTCAGGATAGCTGGGAAAACAAATCTGGTGATGTGACTCGGCACTAGTCTTGGATCAATAATTAACAGTGAGGACTGAGATGAAGTCAGACAGTCCTCTCCAGCTCTTACCCAGGAAGGTTTTCACCCAGGAGGCTCACAGGAGCCCTTGAGTATCCTCAGTTCCCTCAGTGTGACCCAGAGGGAAGGGTGGAAGTTTGTGGACATTCCCAGAGAGTCTGCAGACACTCATCTTTGGGTTGGGAGGGAGGAGGCCATGCATAAAGTGCTCTCCTTTGTACAGAAATGCAGCGAAGGCCACCAAAAGCACTGGGAAAAGATGGGGATTCCTGAAGTATCCCACAATTCAGAACATCTTCAAGGGAGCTAAACAAACACTATCCTTCCCCCTACTAGTGTGATCTTTCCCCTAAGGGAGGGGAGCCTGACCACGTCGAATCATTCACACCATAAACACACATGTCCAAAAAACCCCAAGATATTTTGTGCACAAAGCTTTCCAGCACTACTGGTGTATTTCTGTGTATAAATTGACAATAATACATTTGAAATACCCAAGATCAGTATTTTAAATCCTGACTTACTTGTCTAGCAAATGAGATTCCAGTGTCTTGGCCACTTACACAAGTGGCACACTTTGATTGTACCTTTTCTTTCCCAAACTGGAAGTCTGTATTGTTATGGATTTTCATTACACTGTCAATACTATTTCCTGCACCTGTAGGTCTTGCCATGAGACACTTTCCATCAGTTTTGCTGATCGCTTCATTAGAGCATCCTTTCAAAAGTCTAAGTTAGGAGTACACACATAGGGCTACACAACTTTATTTCTGGATAGCAAAAAGTGAGTGCTTGGAATATATGAAAGGAATAAAGCAGATGGAGAAAAATGAAAAATGAGCTCCAAGTATGCCTCATGTTCCAAAGTGGTTCTTACATTGGTTCTATAAACAAAACAGAGCTACCTCAGAGTTCGCCTTATTGCATTGTTACATTACTTTATCACTAGGAGTGTTCATGTCCCTTCTATGTAATACTCAGGAAAAACCATATTGCTGCAGACTACAACTGGAAGCTATAAAACATCCTGATGCAACAAAGAATATTGCAGTTGTCTCAATAATTGTAACCTCAGTTAGCATGTTAATACAGGTAACAGTAAGCCCCAAACTTGCTCAGACTCAGGGAACTGTACACAAACTCTAGGGCACTGTTCACAGAAGTGCTGAAGTGCAGCCTGAAGGTCACACAGCAGGGAAGAGCAACAGCATCCTGAAGCACTGAGACTCCTTGCAGCCCTACTATGAAAATGCTGTACCAAAGAGTCACTGTTTACAGTTGTATTTATTTTGTTTGCTTCCTGTCTTAACACCTGACATCACTGTATTAATTTGTAGACCATAACTCCTGGAAACATCTCCATGTTCACATATTTTCACACAAAAAATGTTCTCTAGAACTATCACTCTTTTCAAAAAGTTGTTTAGTGTCAATGCTAAAGAGAGATTTTGGGATATAAGAAACATCTAAAAGAAAATGAGCTCCAAAAACATAAGACCTTTACACACAACTACTAGTTGAAAAAAAGTGTGAATGTAGACTTAAATTTTGCTTTTCACAAAACTTGACATGTGTCTAAGGTAGTTTAGCAAGGGCTTCTTGATATTCTGAATTTAGATTACAAGGCCAAGACGCAAACATTAATGGCATCATCCACAACCAAGTGCAATCTTCCCACCTGAATCTTCCTGAGCTGCCAGCTGGCTCCAGCATTTTTTACCATCTCTTGGCTTTAGAGACACCACATTGGATTTCTGCTCCTGAGGATAAGCAAGATAAATAGTTCTCAGTCTTTTCTTTCCCTGCTTCATCTGTGTCCTCACAGCTTTCAGCTCAGTGCTCAATCACTCCTTACCCTGAAATGACTGCAATGGCTGAAATGCATCCAGAAAAATCTTAACTGTTGGCCAGAGAGGCAGAATAAACACCCAACCTTGAAAAATCAGCATTTAATTGTATGTGCTACTGGCATGCATGGAAGCTTTGCCATGATATCGATGAACTTCTAAAACTCTTCCTTACCAGCTCCAATTTTAAAATAGGAAGCTGGTGCAGTTCATTTTGGAAGGGATGTGCAGAAAGATGTAGCAGTGCCAGACATCAAACCAGGACCTCCTCTGCCTCAGTTCACTGCCTTCATCCCCAACTGCAAGAAGGTCCCTGCACAGGAGCAGAACTCCAGCTGTGAGCAGCACATCTGAGGAACAGGGGCAGCTAAAATGTGCCAAATGGCACTGCCAACCAGCATGTTCTGGCACTCAGTAATACCTTGGCTTTGTCAACAGCCCTGTTGATTGCAGCACTGAACTCATAAAATAAGAGAATAAGCCCAGGATTCCCCATCTGGCCCTCTGTGGATATGCAAAAAGCCATAAAGCTGCAGTTCCTAAGGAAAATTTATTTTATGACTTGTTAATGTCTTCAGATCTCAAACTTACCATTTGCACTACTGCTCATTAAATTTAATATTTAACCTGGCTGGCTAGTTGAATTGTCACCACTTTTTCTCATTAGAAATCAATCCTCCCCCTTTCTGGCTTGCCCAGTTCCCATCCCCCAGGCTAAACAGCCCTACAAGCAGGCACAGCCAAACCTGACCATGGAAACAGGTTTCAGGTAATAGCCCAACAAAAACTATGAGGGGAGCAGCTTTAATTTAGGGGTTCAGTACAGACATCTGAAAGCAGCGTTTGCTAGTTTAAAACTCAAGCATGCTGCAGGTTTCAGCTGACTAGACAATAAAGAACTAGAAAACACCTTTATAAAAGTCTTAAGCTATGGCTGAAAGACCAACAAAGCCATTTCAATGACTTTGCCTCCCACATCTCCTTTTTAATTACCTGTTCCTCAGAGACTGGTAACTAATTGTCCCTTGCATCGATCCAGTCTGTCATGGCCACCTCCCCTTGACAGGCTGCTACAGCATTGCCACATTCTTTATGTTCCCAGTGACACTCACTTGCCCCATTTTTACTTTGAATGGGGTTGTCTGTAGCTACCACATCCATTTCCAGCTTCAATTTCCTTCAAGTAACAGAAGAATTCAAATTATTAAAATTAGGAGTCAGGAAGGTGCTGTCTTCGCACTTATTATTTCCCTTCCTGTACCTCTTCTTTGAGCACAGTCCTACAGCTTTAGCTGTAAAAGCCATTATTATTATCTACATCAGGAATGTTGTGCCAGAGCCATTTTTTTGAAATGCAAATGGGTGACTGACTCCCTGCTACTGTGAAAGCTCAAGAAAGTACAGGGTGAAAGTTTTCTCAGGAAAATGACCCTCATTTTCATTAATCATTCAATCATTTTCATTCAATAAGAGCTCTTCTAAAACTGAGCATCTCAGCAACAAGGGCTTTCCCATGTCTCACCACATGCAGCACACACAAGTGTAGAGTCAACCTTCAGGTAAAGCAGAGCAGAGAAAAGTCATTCCTTGCTCCTTCCCAAGGACAGGCACAGTCCCACTAAACTCTGAATCTACCTAAACCCTCACCCGACTTCTGTGTCCTTCCAACTGTAGCCTGAAATAAAACACAATGCCACATGCTTTTCCAGCTCAAAGAGCTCTACTCGACATTCTCTTAACTTCTTTCCAAGTAGGTTAATCTGTAACAACATTCTGCTCTCCACTTTAGTATCAGTAAGAAATTAATACCTTTCGTCTGGCTTTCCAAGTACTTGGTCTTCACTAAATCTGTAGCAGCCAGGGATTATCAACAGCCCACAGCAGTTACCTGGATCTAGCTTAGCTTTCAAAGTGAGTCCATCAGAAGGAAAATACTAGATAACCAAGGTATCAACTTCCATTTCATCACTGGTTAGTCCCTGTCACTGTAGGCATACAAAGTATGTGAGTTATTTAGCATGGAGACCATCAGCAAGGTGGGACCCCATGGACACCTCAAGAAAGCAAAAGAAATTGGCTTCATAATAATGCTCTATTGTTGCACATCATCAACAGCTCTAAAATTGCTCTCTATAAGTATTTACTGAGATTGTTCTTAAGAGTAATGTCAAAGTCTGAGAAGAAAAGGCTAGTGACAGCTAAAGGAAGTATTGCCTAAAGTGCTACAGTCTGGGCGCCTTCACAGTTTATTTTTAAAACTCAGTTCCTTCCCCAATTCTTCAGCTCCCACTGCAGAACTGGAGTCATTCAAAAATTAATCATTTGAACAATTCCCACAGGAATAGTAGAAATACTAAGATTTGCTCCCTCTCTTTGACATGAATGCAAAGCAGAGCTGTGACCTAACCTGGCCTTGTTGCTTCAGTACACACAGACCAACCCATTCCTACTAAAGGACACAAACTTTTCTCTCCAGCACTTTCTCCCAGAAGACATAGGCCCTGGAGAAAGGTGAGCTAATTTTGTCAGGTCTTCATGACAAAAGGGTCAAGGTCATTTCATACTACCCAGATGCTGTAGGAAATATCTGGCAGTGCATGATTGCTGACATTTGAAGCAGCACTCTGGTTCTGCTCATGTGAACAGTTGCACTGCATTTTTTGCCAAGGCCTGAATTTGGCTTTGCATAGACCAAGAGCCAGCAGCCAGCGTGGGAGACTCAACACTAGAACTCCTTCTATCTCCTGAAATCTGCCTTCCTCACTCTGCAGACCTTCCACATCCAACCCAAGGCCTGGGAACAGCCCCCATATGTTCAACACAGAGTCATGTTAGAGCACCTGTCCAGCTGAGCTGAGTCAAGCAAAGGCCCATTCCACAGGAGCTATAAAGGGTTTGATAGCTCTGTTCCTGAATTCGGAGGCACTTCATTTAGATCAGCTTATTTATATTGACCTCTAATTAGACATTAAAGTTATGCAAAAATATCCATCCCTATCCCACAAGTCATTAAATGCAAAAGCAAAGGGTGATTTACAGATCAGAGGCAGATCCTGCACTGTTTTCAGCACTGGCATCACATCTTACTGCAGGGTGGGAACTAAACTCCTGTTGCAAATGCTGAGTTTTCTGCTGGTAAGAACACAGCCAGTGAAAAAGGTAGTTATGACTTGGAGATATTTGTTCCCTCCTTCTATACAAAGGATGACTCCTAATGCCAAGAGTGGAAATAGCATTCTTCTGGACAGGGCAACAAGAACGCAGCTCTCTGACACTGCAAAATCCTTTCTACCCTGTATTTCAGCAGTTTTGCTACTGCTGAGAAACTGCAAAATGGAGCAGGACCTGCACAAATTCATCAATGCCCAGAAACCAAAATACAGCTGGTAGGTCTAATCTTAGTGCATAGCCCTGACTGTGCTCTGTTAAACAACCCAGCTCTTGTGCCAAGGAAAGTGATGCAGAAAGGGCTTTGTTAGAAGCTGATAAGAGTTTTACACTGGAATTAAAAAGGATGTAAAATGGTAGAAAGCTGGTTAAGGAGCTGGAGCTAACCTTGACAGTGTTTAGTTAAACACACATGCAGCTCTTGAGGAGCTGGCTCTCAACTATCAGAGCACTGGCATATCCTCTGCTTTTGCTGTGGGATGTCTGGAATGAGCATTCTTTTCAACCCTCATCCCTGAACCTTAAGATACAGTTACAATACATGCCTTATCAAAGCCTTACTACAGTGTAGTAGCTCCAGAGAAAAGCAGGATAGAAAACTCAGTGTTACAAATTAAGAGCAGTGCCCAACTTTGAGTTTGATCCTTTGACATGAGTTGACTGAACTCATGTCACACTACACACACACTTGCAGCAGCCAATCAGGCCCAGAGATTCAGGAATCCAGAGCTCAGAGAGCAGTATCAGTGTCTCAGCTGTACAAAAAGTCTGGCTTTGACAATAGGCATCAAAAAACAGATCTTGCAGTACAGTTCCCCAGAAATGGGAACTCAAACACACACAAGTACTAGAACCATCTCTCCTAAAAGCTCAAGCAGAATTAAGTGCTCAAAAACAAGGGCAGCCAGTCCTTTTCTTTCCAACATACCATCACTGGAACAAGGACATTTGTGATAGATACTTGTCTAACCTGTCCTCAAAAATGCTCATGATAGATCCTACAGCTTTCTTGAACAATTTTCTTGTGTCTCTCTCCTAGCATTAGGGATTCTCTTCCAAAAAGTTTAAGTTCCCCTTTAATAAATCCCATACAGGACAACTAGTTGACATAGCTACCCTGGAATAGACTTCTTCATAAATTTTGTAGCATGTATTACTTGTAACCAACCTACTTTCAGAACCTGGCCTTTTCCAATAAAAGCATGATTAAGCTAATCTGAAAATACACTCACTTGCAAACATGATGTGTCCCTCCCTTTCCAGCCTCAGCTGCTTCCAAAACCACAAGCATGCCCCAGAACTTGGCAAGGAAACATGGAATTTCCAGGGCTTTAGCCATCTACAGGGAATTGCACTGGCTGATAATGGAAAAATGCTCAGAGTGACCTACTTGAGCATGGAGGAGCTTTGCTAGCTTTGCTCTCGCTCTTGGCATGTTTTGCTCCACACAAGCCTTTTCAATATGGACTGGAAATGTCTGTGCACATCTTTAGACCTCCAAGTGCTTTTACTTCATGTCTGAATGACTGGGTGTCGGCTTGTCCTGTGGCACTTGCCCTCTGCAGTCATAAAGGAGCAGCAGGAGATCCACTTTTCCAGCAGCAGGTCAGAAAGCACCTACTGGGTGATAACCAGCTCTCTAGTGCTCTGCAGGCTTAAATGCTCAAGAACGGATGAAAAGCGTAACTCAGAATTCTGTGCTAAAGTGACTTTATGCTGGTGGCAACCTAAAGACTGTTTGTAACCAGAGTACACAAAGAACTACTATGTATAAGGTACCTACAGTCCATCAGAAATATTTTCCTTTTTTTTTTTTGTAATAGGCAAATTTGCTTTTTGAGCTGTCTGGGGGTTTTCCCAACCACCCAGTGCAACAGCCACATAAAGCTTCACCTTAAAATATAGACATGGAATCTTAACAGACACAGCTAGAACAGAAAATTAATGTTTAATTGTAGAGATATTTTGCCACTTTCTTTTTCAGGTGGCCTTTCTCCAAGTACAGAGCTTTGCAAGCTTACCTGGAGAAAGGGTGCCAGACTCCCTTAGATATTTCAGACATTACTGTATCTTTAAATTGAGGTAAAAGAAATAGATTATGCAAGGAATTGTTTAATTATCATATTTGAATAAAAACCTAATGGGGTTAAGGTGAATCTGTGTTACACTTGTTGTTTCCAGAGAAAAATATTCCTGGAGAACTGTCTGATTTTAAGACAAATCCCTTGCTGTGTAGTGTATAAGGCTGGTTTGTTTATCAGGCTTTTAGTGAAGTTCAGTTAGAACAATGCAGATAAATATATCCAGCTGTTTGTCTATATGCAAAACTAATGCTATTATAAACTATTGAATCCTTTTCCTTTTGCAGCAGTCTATTTTAAAATATCTTCTTTAGAAATTGTATTTTTCATTAGGAAAATACAACCCTGGAAAAGATGTTACTTCTGCAAGGATAGATAAACTAAACAAAATTCCATATAGAACTTCATGCATCTTTACATGCATCGATTTCATTAAACCTCTATTGTATAGAGTATACAAAACTACATATAGAGGTGGAATCTCTGTTTTCCTTCCTCTCACACAGTCTCAGACTCCATTATTAGCTCTACCCCACGAAGGGACAGCATTGCAGTAATGGCTGGGCCTCAGATATCCAACAAGTGTGAAGGTGCCACTTCGGCTGCTGTTTTCCAGCACTGCTTTTACAAAGAATTGATCACAGTGAGTTTAGAGCATTAATTTTAATGCCCTCTGGTTAGCAGTGGAAGGACATCTCTGCTATGATCCCTATCCTATTTCTGAAAACATTTCACTCTCACTGAGATGTGTATGTATTGGAAAACAATAACTTCATTGAGTAAACTCCATTACCATTGCAAGCAATATGCAGTGTGTTCCAACCATCATATTTATATGGAAATTAGACTTCCTTTCCCAGTGGCATGTTTCCATAAACTCCAATGGCTGTCCACTGAACCTAGGCATTTCCCTGAAAATCAATCCATTTCAATTTGAGATAATATTTTTGCCTTGTGCTGTTCCTCACAAGTTGTTTTACAAAAGCAGGAGCTGGTTAGTGGTTACAGACTAACCTTTTTCCTGAAAACAAATTGAAGCAAATGGAGTATTCTTTGATTTTACACTGCACAACATTCTGCAATGAAAGAAGCTGATCAGACTATGAGTGAATCTTAACACAATCAATTAATTTTAATCCCTGAAAACTTCAGCACAGGGATGACACTAAAAAGGCAGTCAAGGCAGGCAAACTAGAAAGAATCCCAAAGGCCTCTCGAGCTTTTCAGATTGCTACACAAATCAAGTTTTCCATTTTTGCTTGGGAGAAAACTTACAGTTCTGTTAAATTAATTCAAAACTTGCAAGAAAAAACATTGCAACAAACCCCGAGCAATTCTTCAGAACAACTGTGAGTTTGATATGAGACCAGTGGTAGCTAAAGCTTTAAAACCAAGTGAATTTTCCTTCTAAAATGTTCAGGAACTTACATAAGACAGAAGGGATCTCAGCTGCTCCATCCAGAGACATCCCAGCAGCACGGATTACCCCATTCAGCAATATCCAAGCAGATCATCTTGCTCACCTGACTAACAACCACCAGGTGAAACAGGGATAGATAGTGGCTTCTAACAAGCATCTTGACACTATTTGAGTTCTTCTGCATGGGCAGATCAGTGGTAACCCCCAACAACTAACCAGCTGCCCCAACTATTAGAGCTGGTTTGATCTTCCTAAGACAGAGGACTGGGCTCAATTGTTGTTTAACATAACAGGTAAACAGTTTCCCAGATTACACTCAAAATACAGACACATATTTCTACAATATGCCAGAGGAAATTGCTTCTGTGTCATTTTAAGAAGGAAAATCTTAGGAGATGATTTGAAGTGCGGTTGTCTTAGTGGAGTTTAATCAGCATGTCCTGCTGCTGCAAACAAAAAGGTGACAATAAGCAATACATTGCCTTGCTCCTCTTTGTGCAGATGAAAGAGAACTCATTTTTCTGAACTTGTAAGTCCCTTGCTATTCCTTTCCTTACATTGCTAAAGTGGAAAAATGCTGTTCAATACATACAGTATTGCTGTGTTTGCATCTCAAAAGGAAACCAAACCAAATAGCAGGGAGTGGTATTCATGGCTAGTGGGCAAATCCTCTTGTGCAAATACAGTCTCATTTATCTATTCCTAAGGCAAAGAAGTAAGCCAGAGCAGAAGCTATACAGAAATATTGCCTAATTAGAATTGTGATTGTTTTTCCATAGTTACTTCTCAAATGTTAAGTACCAAGGTGACCAGACACATTGAAAAGAAACAGCTTGACATCTACCCAAACAGGTCTTATGCACTTAGACAGGTGGCAGTGTTTTCATATCAGCCAGGTACTAACTGCACAAGCAGAGGGCTTGTAGACAACTTCGAAATACTTAGAAATCATTTCTTTAGGTTTGGAAATTCAGCACAGTACCAGGAAACGATTGCAGCCAGCTGCTTGGCAGAGACACTCACGTGTCTCAGTGGGGTGGGAACATAAACTATTCTTCTTGTGGTCAACAGCCTGCCACATCTGGGCCCTGTGTGGGGGCACTGACACTACAGAAACAAAAAACCCCAAGCAATCACTTATATTAAGAGCATTTTACTATTACAGAGCCCTTTCTGTGTCACCCTCAGGAGCTTTTAGCATTCAAGTAGAAATTACATCGTGTTTTATGTCTCACCAAAACATCTTTCAGGATTCCTGCCATCCTCATCACCCATTTCATGATGTTCCAATTTGGCTGCATTCTCTGTACCTGTGGAGTCACCACACACCCTGGGGACAATTTTTAAAATTAATTTGCTGTGTTTTCCAATAAACTAAACTAAACTTCACATCAGAGCTCACTGGGCATAGCACTGCCACCTGACTCATGTGATACATGGCATAGCACACACAATTACCACAATGAAAGTACAAATTAAAATTATACAATTTTTGTAATCAGGCTGCAGAGAAACCATTAAAGAGTTTGGAGGAGTTCGTGATAGATATTTATAAGTAGATTTAAATAATACCAAGGCACACAAGCTGGTGAATGGAGAAGTGCTGAAGGCCCTTAGGCAGTGGGACAGCCCTTCCCAGGGGAGAGCCAATGCCTCCATCCCAGTGAGTCCCAGTGCAGCCAGAGGCTCCAGGAGAGGAGAAGGTGTGCTCGCCACAGGAAACAGAAATTAAAAGGAAGAACAAAAATTGAAGGAACTAGAACTGAGAGGCGTGCACCAAACAGGAAAAAGCCTGAAACGAACTGCAAGAGTGTCTCTGGCAGGAGAAGGTGTCAAGATAGACAAGGTGATGTCAGAAAGCACACTGACTTTCTAAAAAAGCTGAAAATTTAGAGAAAAGCTTAGTGTAAAGAGAAACAGAGAAATAGCTGAGTGGGGCTGAGAGCAGGTAACTAGAACTGGGATGGAGTGTAAGGTAGGAGACCAGGTTAAAACTCAAAACAGCATGAGGGAAGAGGGAGCACTGAATGCAAAAATACAGGTTTAGGCCTTTACCATCCAGAAATAGAAAATAAACTTGAGATGTATCATACGTAGGCATACTCATCATACACAGTGGTAGCTGTTCCAAAATTCAGCTTATTTGCCAAGGAAAGTTAGTCATCACATACAACTACTTCCCAGGCCTGGACATTATCCAGCCAGTCCAGAAGCAACAGGCTCACCTACTGTAATTTTCAACCACTGACTTCTTGTGACAACAGGAGGGAAGGAGCAGCAGGGGGAGAAATCACTGAGCAGTTTTTCTTGTGGCAGTATGCAAGCCCTTTGTATCTTTACACAATTCAGCTGCCAACTGGAGCATATACTGCAGCTACTACTTGAGTTTCTGGCCTTGTTAAGCTACTCACAGATTCCACACAACTAGTTCGCACCAAAATTCCCCAAAAGCTGGATTTTATGATGGGCTGCACAAAACCCAGCTGAAGCAAACTTGCTCTTTGTTAAGAGCAAGGAGATTGCTTCTGTCCTCAGCTCAGTGCCATTAGGCTGCTGGTTTTAACAAGAAAACACACTTCTGTTCTTAACCATAACATTAGAGAACAATCAGACAGTGAGGAAGGCAATACAGTTTTATACTCTGCCAATTTTCCTATGCTTTTTATTATGCTTAAGAAAAAGTACTTTTTGTGACATTGAATTAAATGATCTTTCCAGAAGGCAGCAGAGCAGCCACTGGTCAGTGCCAGGCCGCTATCAAACACACAAACATTAACATTCAGTTAATTCTACTCAGCAAGAAAGCACCTTATCTTTTCAGAAGCAGAAAGCTCATAACTACCAGAACACAAACCCTTCAAGCTTCGTTATTCCAGCAATTGATGTTTCATTGTGGTAAACATTTAATGTTTTGATCCTTTAAAGAAACATTTTAAAGGGTAAGAAAGTGTGCATATGACAGTTTAAAACACTCATCAGTCCTAATCTATAGGGCGGAAGCAATAAATTTGTCTTCAAAGTGGATCAAGCTTTTAAGAGAAAGATGTGAATCTTACTCATGGCCTTATCAGAGCATGGCCAGACAGGACCTGCAATGGCACTGCTGTTCTGTGTATGGCACAGCCACATGCCCTGCCCACTGCTGTTCCATAAGCCACCGATTAATAACCACTCAGAGGAGGGATGAGGTTGATAAAGCCAGTCATGCCTTTGCATATTTGGTAAAGCTACACTGAAAACAAAAACTCTGCTTTTGAGGTCTCTCTTGCTGCTTTATTTTTAACTAGGGCTGAGGGGGTTATTTCAGGCTTCAGTAGTTGCACTAATAGAACTGCACTGTGGTGGCTGAATGAGATTTTCCTCGTTGTGAACACCAATGGCTGGAACAGTTGGGCTAATCTGAATTAACCTAAACTGCATAAATACACTTGAGTCCATGAATACAAGACGACATTAGCATAGATTCTTAGCAAGCTAACTCAAATTTAGACATTGTAAAAGCCTGGGGTAAGCAGGGAAGAGAGTTAATTCAAAAATTCTAACGGGAAACCACTGAACCTACATTTATATTTAGAGACAGTCGTAATTTGTGTGCATGAGTGGTAGCTAATTCTCTGATAGCATTCTCACAGGGAAAATAAAAACCCAAAACAAGGAAGAAAGATTACCAGAATAAGGATGCCAGCAGGTCATCAGCCTTCTTCAGGTGGAAATTTTAAGTGAGAACTAAAATTTGCCAGAAGGAAATGAATCATCTTTGCAGTAGGGTCTAAATTGGTTCATGCAGTTGCTCAATATCCTCAGCTTGAACCTGAGGCAGAAACATGAACACTGCACTTGCTGAGAAGAACAGCAAAAATCCCTTTACTTGTAGTGAATAAGAAAAAACACCCTTTGCTATTAAAATGGCTTCAATAGTAGTCTATTATTGTTTCATAATGCATGGAACTAGGGAGATCATAGTGACACAATGAACTACAGTCTCAAAAAACACCATAAAACACCATCTCTGAGCAATATTAGAATAAACAGTGTTCTTTGCTTCTTCCTTCAAAGCCTGACTGAGATATGCTGAAAAATTGCTGCTTCTAGAACTACACCTCTCTGTGATAAGTGTAGGAGTACAAGCACTCCTCTGAGCTATCTTTTTCTAACAAGAGCAACCATGTCTTTAAACTGAGACCTTTTCCCTCCTCTTATGAAGAAATTTATTATTTTCTGCTCTGTGATGTCCAAAATAAGAGTGTAGGATCAGCAGATTGAAATTCTACCAAAAATCTGCCCACTGATCTCTTTAACCTTGAAGAGCCTTCCCTTCCATCCTCCTCCAAGGAATGAATATTCATTTACTGAGACCTCAGGTGAGCTCTTTCCTTAAAACACCACTGAAAATAATCTAAACCACTGGTTTGGTGATTAACTGCTTTTGAGTTTGATGGATCTTTGGAATCTGCTTTCTCCTGTTGTGAAAAATGAAGTCCTGAGTGTTCCTCTTGTTCCAGGGGAACATTTAGACACCCAGCTCTGAGCTGTCCCTTCAGTTTTCACAGCAGAGGACACATCATGTACAGGAGGAGCTGAACAGGTCGCTATCCACAGTCCTGTCATTAATGCATATTTACGACCTCATTAGCAGATCCAAGCACCTTGTGTATTAAATACTTCACATACACTCATTTGAATGGGTTCTCATATGAGGGATGGGCCACATAGGTATTTCAGGCTATGAATTTTAAAGTTTCAGCTGCAACTGTTGTTTTGATTGCCTTCTGTGAGTTGTGGGGATGTTTGGTTTGGGGTTTTTTTTAATTCTGCATTAATTACTGCAAATACAATTATCACAGCCTTCCTGGATGCCTCCTACATTTGCTAGGATGATTCTTAAACTGTGAGAATACAGTTCAGCATAAATTCTTGTGTAAAGTTGCAGAAATACTGTGCAACTGGTATGGAAATGTTGTTTCCTCTCTTCAGCACAGTAACTGACAGCTTTTAGAGTCTGAGTGATCAGGATGCCCAGAAACTTAATCATACCTCTAATATTAACCACATAAGTGGAAGCAAAGAGGAAGGGAAAAGGTAACATTGCTGCTGCTTTGCTCTTCAGATACCTTTCAATATTAAAATGACTTTGCATACATGACATGAGCTTGGCAGCCTTACTGCAAGGAAGAATCCACATGTACATCTTTCCTCTTGCTTTAAATTCAGCTCAGATCATCTGGGACACGTTATGTAAACAGAAAAGTTACATACCCACAAGATGGAAAGGAGCAACAAGAAAGGGTTAAAAGTTATACCTACTATCAGAGGTTCCATGTAGCAACTATAAAAATACTTACTCTTAACTAAGGAGATTTTCTGAAAAGGAGGAACTTGATTACATTTATGATACAAAGGAGGAAACTGGATTAAGATTTGGCATTTACTTGCTCAGCCTGAGGTCAGCAATGAAATTAAACAACAATGAAAGAAAGAACAAAGAGGGAGAAATTAAACTGAGCTATGAAATAGCAAAAAGTTCTAAAGCCTAGAAATATGCAAATGTGCTCCTGGAAAATGGGTCTGGATAGCATTAAATCTACACTACAGTATTAGAATTTAGTAATTCAGAAGGCAGGAAAGACCCAGACCAAGTTACAGCTGCAAATCATCCTTTGTCTAGTTGTAGACAAGTTAGTCCTTAATTACATAATCAGTTTGGTCCCTCCCCCACCCTTAACTGAATAAACAATTACTAGATGCAAATCTTAGAGTTCCTAGTTTTCCTTGGCTTTGGTCTCACTCAACAAGAACCAAACAGCTCCATCCCTTTGATACATGAACTCTCCATACCTTACAGGTGAGATACCTTGGCCTTTTCTGCATCGCTGGGCAAGAACTTGCTGTACAAAGAACACAAACTGTCTGCAGCTCAACTCAAGCAATGGGCAGAGAAAACCCCCACAGTTCTGTGTTCCAAAGCAGCAGAATTGAATGCAGGATTTTCTGCTGCTGTGCTGAACAGATTAAACTACAGCCAGTGCATGGGGTTGCTCAGTCACTCCCACCAAGGAGTACTTTGAAGAAGGAAACACACACTTAGTATATTAGGAAAGTGCGAACCTCAAGGCCATTGCAACCATTCTCCACTTTAGAAACTGGATATTCAGCATCTTCCATAATGAAGTCTGCTAATATTAATTACGTAGGTTAGAGAACAGAAGAGATACACTTGTTTCTGTCCATAAATGGAGCCACAATCAGCACAAAAGTATTTAAATACACAGGAATGCTGCATTAATAAACCTAAAAAGCATACTACTATTGTATTTTGTTGCCAACTACCCTTAAATTTACATCTGAACTTCTAAGAAAGATTAAAGATTTCTTTTTAAGAAAACTACTTTTGCTTCTGAGGAGACCGGGAAGAGGTACAGTTGGAAATGTGATTATGCATGGATGGAGAGGTGCTGTTTCCACACTGTACCTTAGTAATTTCACCAGGCTTCCCAGATTCCTGTACAGTGACAATTGCCCTCTACTTCAAAGAGGTTCTGCACCTAAAATAAAGAACATTCACCCTGAACTATTTACCTTATTTTCATGTGCCTTGTTTAAACCACCAATCTTTAAAGTAAAGGCTGTAATGCATCTCTGCAACACTGAAATTTTGACTGTAATTCAGCTTGAAGTTAAGGTATTATTGCCAAGTAAGTTAATGTCTCCTACCTGCACAGATGGCACACCACAGTCCATCTCCCTCTTGTTTCTATCAGAAACTACAAAGACTGCAAATTTTGGCTTGCTAAGAAGATGTTGAGTGGGGAACCAATAAAACTTTACCATGACTTTCAACAATGTGGAAGTAAAAATAGTTTTAATAAGTAATACAGAGTGTTTAGGAAGAGTGGCACTACAGGCATTTAATCTTTTCCAAAACATTTTTACTAAATCACTACTGAGTGATCACATGAGCCTTATATCACAAATCAGGGCCATTTATAGAAAAGGAGGAGGTAATGAATTAAAAGCAGATAAATTGCTATGTCTCCTCTATTGGATCCTTCCAGGACTTCAAGGAGACTGAAAACTTCAAGAAGAGTTGGATCATGAGACCATGAATGAGGCTCAGAGTAATTAAGGGATGTTTCCATTTTATCCATGACCCTACACATCCATCAGATTCCATCTAGAATGTTCAATACTGTATTAATTTGATATAGGATCTTTACAAGTTGACTTAATCTGTATAAATCAGGGGAACCCAAAGAAAAAGTCCCTGTTAAGTATTCTTCAGCAGAGCAGACAAACAATGCCTCCCACAGAAGGACAAGTTAAAAGAACTACAAGCCAAAAGAGATTGCTTGGCAACCAAGTCACAATCCCTCTTCAAAAAATACTGCCTAGAAAGCTCAGGACAACATATTTCCCAGCTGAAAACATATCACCTTGTGAGTAGATGAAACACAGCCACCTTCTTTCAATAAGATGTACATTTAAATTATGTAAGAAAATCTCTTTATATTTGATATCAAAATATGCAAGCTCCTGATATCAAACAAACATTCCCATTCTTTCATGCAAAGTACGGTCTGCACCAGGAAACTAATTTTTAAGATGATTGCATGCAGGAAATAACTTTTGAAGTGCTTGCCATCTCAGCACAGAGGTATGAGAGTGGAGTATTTCATTTTGAATTGGCAATTGTGATGTACACATGTGTTCAAGAACTAATGTCACAATGAGACATATAACCCTGTTTTATATTCCAAACACTCTGTGTTCAAGTGCCACCATTTATCTCTCTGTGCTTTTCATACAGGCAGTTTTTGAGCCTTGACTTGTACAACATCAAGTGTTTTATACCCACAGGTACAGTGTTCAAGCCTTGATTTATATCTCAGTATCTTATACTGGCCAGTACACAATTCAAGCCTTGATTCATAGATGGGGTGAGAGAACCAATTCAGATAAAACACTCTGCACCCTTTCCCAGGATCCAATACCCAGACCAACTTTTTCTATGTAGTCTCAGAGAGCTGTGCCCAGCTTTTTTCTCCACTTCTGTGGAACCTGTTTCATTCAGAAAAATCGCAGGTTTTTTCCTAGAATCCTCTCAAGAACCTTCGCAAAAGCTGATTTAGCTCACTAAAGTTGAAGCAAGTTCATTGAACAAAGGTTATTTGCTTTCTTCTTGAGCAGATAAAATATCATTACTGCAATTTCCTGTTTCTTCAGACCATCTTCCAATTTAGGCTGTTTTAAGAAACATAATTACAGACAAGGTCTTCCAACACCAATAGCTACAGCTACCTTACGGTGAGAGCACCCAGGTTTGCAAGAAAAGCTTAAAGCTTTTGATCATTATAGTTTTTAAATTAAAATAATGCTTGATGAAAAAGTTAATTATATTTGTCATTAAGCCTTTGAATCAGAAATTTTACTTTCAGCCAAAAACAGAGAATCTGACAAAAACATGAAGAGTTGCTACCCAGATTTATTGCATTTGTCTAACCACGAAACCTTAACTGTATATCCACTAAACCCAGATCATTTTGACAAAAGAGGAAAGGTCACCAAGAGCTGATGTTCCTGCAAGCCGCATGTACTTAAGCACCAACAGGGCAGATATTCCTGCTGAAGGGAAATCTGCAGCCTCAGCCAAACCTTTACTTTTTTCAGGATAAAAAAAAAAAACAAACAAAACAACCCTTTCATTAAGCAGGATTTGAACATGAGAACAAAGCCACAAGAAAAGATGTCACTATACCTGCTCTCCAGGGAAGTGCTTAAACAAAAAAATGTCTTAAATGAACTGCAGTAGACTGGGGTGTGGGGAGAAAAGGTGTGATGTCCATGAGGAAGTCAGAATAATTTCCAACCAATTCTTATTTCCACATGGAGTACAGAGCTGACTCAGCCTTGGTACAATTGAGGGGTTAGAAGTGATTTACACTAACTGGCCCCACTAAGACATATACTCAGAGCTGCTTTCAGAGTCTCCCCCCTCTGTCCTTTTACAGGCATTACATGCCAAGGCAGAATTGCACTCACATGCACAAAAGGGAACAAATGACAGCAGAGACACTGAGTTCCCAAATCACAGGAGATGCAGCTTGCCAGCCTGGGACATGAACTGTGGCCTCTCAAATCCCCCCACAAAATCTTCACTGTAAGGTCAAATTATTGCTTTTCTGATTCGCCTTTAGAAACTTAGTTCCCCAATTACAAAAGCACTTTTTATGTTACAGCCTCCTCATCACTTTCTCATGAAAGTGCTCCTGAAGTTATGTATATTCCATAAAAACCCTCTCAATGAATTACATGTCACCACCACAGAACAGCACTCCACTCAGACAGCAGTGATCCCTCCAAGGTAATTTTCATATTTTATCTCATAGAGGAGAAGCCCACAACAGAAGCACTACTCAATGATTGCACTTGGATAAACCAGAGAATAATGCAAACTGAACTCACAGGAGTGTCCTTTGGAAAATTTCGTGTATACATACTCACAGGATTGAAACAATAAAATGTTATTTTTGTCTTCCCTAGTCATGTTATCTCCTTTTAGATGTAAACCATTCACAGTTACACAATTGCAAGATCACTGCAGGCCATTTTATCTTGGTTTAAACATCTTAAAATACTTTCACTTACAGAAGTTCTCAAATTTGCACTTTGCTGGGGACAATTATTGCAAAATGTATGTTCTGCTTGTACATTTTTCTTCTTGGAACACACGTGAACAGGTACAGAGAAGGACACCACATACTAAGAAACACAAGTCAAGAGATTGGCAGCAAACATGGGAAAATAAAAGCTAACACATTTGAAAATCTGCTGCAGTTTGAGGCAATTGACTGCCACTGACAGAAGGTAACTTCCAAGCTGACACAGAGCTACAGCAGCAAATAGTAAGGAACAAGTACACAATCTTCCAACTTGTCTGATTCAGTCGACAGGTAATTAATAGGAAAAAAATATGAGTGTAAGCTTAATCCCCACTACCCTTTACAACTGATACAGTAAAATATAAAAATGTGCACACTCTGTGTTTTTAGCAATAGCCCGAAGACTATTTAGCCTGCTAAAAGTACTGCAAAGCACAAGACACTGAAGATCAGGCCCAGTAGCTTTAAGCACTATTTTCTGTAAGATGTAACTGTTGTGGGCCAAAACCTCCCTGTATTTATGTACCTACTCATTGCCCACAGAGCTGCAATGCAGCCACCAGGCAGCACATTCTGCATCTCCACCCCTGATCACTGGCCACCTCCTGCCAGCCCCTTCCAGCTTTCTGGGCCAGTCTGAAAGGCTGGCTCCATCCTTCCAAAACCTTAATGTCCTACAGTACAAGTGACATGGTGGCCTCAGGGCTGTTATGGGGGGAATGGAACTGGGCACCTGTAAAGTTAAAAGCCTGTTTTACTACAACCTCAGCAAAGATGTAACCAAACATCAATAGCTATAAAGTGCACCTGCCAGCGTGGTCTGTGTCTGGGGTGCAGAGGGGACCTCCTGCAATTTCAGTGTCCCAGAGGGGAGACTGGTTACTTCAGGAGACCTGCAAAACATGGATAAATGCAGCCTGCTAAATCCAATGCTACTCTTCCCTAGAGGGATGCACAGCTGCTGGGAAGTGTCATTGCACAGCTGGCACTGTCACCAGCTCAGGGGAGGTAGGACACTCTGCAGCAGCTGCTGCAGCTCTGCCCCAAGGCAGGAGTAGGGGGAGAAGAGCTGCCTCCCCTCGGAATGGCTGTTCTCCATCTCAGTCCCTGCCACACCAATCCTCTGCTCTTCTCATGTTGGTGTTGGAGGGGCAGTGTTTCGCTTGCCAGGCCTGGTGTTGCTACATATTCTGCCTGGTACACGTTGGCAGGGACCAAGGTGACACCCACAGTGTGTTTCAAATCCCCTTGGGCACGGGGCTGTCTTCAGGACCTCATTTAACTGCTTCAGGGAAGAGTCCCAGAGGGGATCTTAGTATCAGGTAACTACAGTTACATTCCTCTCTGGTGCTGCAGTTCACCAACAGGTAGAACAGGACTCAGCCATTTCAGCAAGGCCATCTGACAATGCAATGCCCGGGGGTGGCACCTGGCAGTCACACGGCAGGGACACACTGCAGCACTTCACACCATTAGTGCCTTAAGGAGCAGTCACAGTTTTTCAGAATTGCATTGAAAGTCTGGATTTTCTACAATCCTTAATCTACCAGCCTGATAACGCACACAGCTGCACAGCCACTGTGCCTCCTGAGGGCTCAGGGACAAATGTTCACCCATCACACCTTGGAAAGATGAATATCTGCAGGTATTCCCCCAAAGAGCAGCACTGCAGTGGAAAGGATTGGAAAGGTTTATTTCAGAGGCAAGGATGTGGAAACTTAGAGATCCTAATGGTGCTGTCTGGGCAGCACCGGCCTCAGAGCGAAGGGCAAAGACAAGGCTTTCATTCCTTCCTCAGGCTTTGTCACCACTTCCCCCTTCTCAGCTCCCCCAGTGGCTGCCAAGGCCTAGTAGCACTTCTGTGAGCATTATCTCTCCTACGCCCAGGCAGTAACCTTTGGGATACAGAGGAGCATCCCAAAACTCTGTCTGGGAAATGTGCCTCATTCCAGGCAGGAAAGCTTCCTTAGGAAAAAAAGGGCCTCCTCAGTAGCAATATCTTCTGGAAAAGTGTTTTTACCCCTACACATCTCCATCAGCTTCTGCTGTGCTAGGAAACTCTTACAGGAAAAGGTTGAGTTCATAATAACAAACCTCAGTCTCACCTGTTTCTTAGTCTTTCTTTAGGAAACTCCCTCTAATAAACAGCTGGAGCAATGCATGCACTGAGAGCCAAATACCCAAGGCACAGCCAAAGCAGAGTGGCTGGCAAATCACTTTGGCAGCCAGCAAGAGGTGGACATCCAAGTGCTTGCCATACCAGGTTTCTGTGCTATGTGCCCATCACAGAGCCAGCACAGCTACCAGCACCAACAGGCAAAGCAACCCAACATCTTGCATGGCTGAGACCTCATTTAGTCACTTTTACCTTTCTCAAGTCACTTTGGATGACATTTCCCACAAAGAATGTCTCAGACTTAGGATTTTTCTTCCCGCCACAGCGAAGGAGTTTATTTTTTCATTGAAAAAACACTGTTTTGTCAACAATTTTAAAAAACTGTTAAGTCTAAAAGCTTCCATATCCATCTGCTTTTGAGCACAGACTGGAAATTATCAAGCTGTCAGGAATGTTGCTTATTTAGCCCTCTACAATCTTTCAAATTTAGCAGTGTTAAGGCTCTATAAACTGCAGCTTACCCATGCTCTGAACTGACAGGTTAGAATCTAGCAGCTCAGTTCCTGAAGATACCATCTGCCCTGATCATTCTCCAATCCAAGACTGAGCAGCACTTCCATCAAGTTGCTGCTTTCAGTGCCTGTACACTGGACTAAGGAAAAGAGGGCTGGGATAATGTATTTTTGCACACATATCAAAGTTCTCGGAGTTTGTGCATAGGAAAAAAAAAGCAAAGTCCAGAAACAGAATTCACAACCCATAAATCATGGTCTAAGTACAACCCTGATGTTCCCAAAAAGCATGAAACCCTTTCTGTCCTGGCACCTGTTGCCTGGGAGGAATCTTCGTCCGTCTACAATTCTGGGCAGAAAAATGGCAATATCCCAGACCCGCACCTGCCAAGAAGGATTGAACTTTGTGCCCAGATAAAAGGTGGCAGCCTTGGGCTCTCAGCTGCCAAGGATGCGGTCCGATTAACCTATTCCTTTGTACATTCCACTGAAATTCCTCCAAACACAAACGCTTTCTTGTGAGTGCACTGTCATTTCCTCACCTACCTTTATGGAATGGACACTAATATAGGACTGTATTTTAGCAGGTAAATTCTAAAATATCTGTTTTGGTACACAGATGCCACAGTTCTGAAAACAGTGGAATTCTACAACCGAATAATGCAATTACACTCAGTTACATTCATGCATGGATTCATGGACAATTATTGACAAATAAACCTTCATTCCTAATTACACAATTGCTTGAATTGATTCTTCCCAGCTTACATTTGTGTCATTCAGCAAGTTTGACGGCTTAGCATAATTTTAAAATAATTATCTATATAATTTGTACTTATTTTTACTGGAGGAAAAAGGAAGATACAGGCCAAACGTGCAAACTGCTGTACTTCACAGAAGTTAGGAAAGTATTATTTGCTGGATATTCAGCTGACTTCAGCTGTGAAAGTGTTATATTTTCTGCTTCATGGAAATATGGAATATTGTGCTAGCCAATGAGTACAAGCCACATTGACATCGTATGTATGTAATATGAAAAAAAACCCCAATACACAACAACTCCCAACCTATCCCCTTATGAGCAGTGTTAGGCACCATAGACAGTGCTCAGCAAAGCAGGTTCCCACAGAGCCATGTTCCTCTACCTGCAACCAGCAGAGCTGGGAATAGCACAAAATGATATCGGCACAAGAGATTAAAAGATCCAGAGTCAGCAGCTGAGTTGGCAAACACTTCACCACCATCCTTACTCCTAGGGGGATCCTGATCACCTGCTCAGGAAGAGCCTGCCCACTTCAGCAGAAGGAGCTGTGGGCAAACCCACAGCTCTCCTCCTCCTCATGGCTGCCTCTCCTCCTCCAGACCTCTCCTCCCTCTCATGGCTGCCTTGTGTCCAAGGCTTACCCTCATACTGTGGTGACACCAGCCAGCTTCATTTCTAGGTTCAGTAACTTAATAAGAGGGGGTTTTCCCCTACCTCCAAACTTTCCACAGGGTACTTAGGGTGAATAATTTGCAGGTTCCTTCCTGTTCAATAGCACATATTGACAAAATTAGTAAGGTCTCATCGTGTGAAATGGAATAAAAGCACTTCACTCCAGAGCAAATGTTCAGAAAACACAGTATTTAAAGAGTTCAGCTATTTTATTTTAGCTCAAGTCTCAAATGTGTCTTGTTCACATTCTTAATACATTTAGAGTCACATTTTGTCACCAGACATCCTTGAGAACATGGTTTTCAGTCTCAGGAAGAAAAAGGCAGCAGAGACTAATAATGAAAAGTTCTTCAATCTACCAGAAAGAAAGAACAAAACCTAAACTGAAAGCCTGGATTCCAGATGTTAGAAGTTATTAATTTTAATAGAGACCATAAATGAGTAGCCTTATTCCTTTTCACTGCTATAGCATTCCCCTGTCAGCAGTGAATCCAGGTAGAATACAGGAAGAAAAACTCCTAAAAGTAATTTTTCAAGTCAGCTGTTCATGTGACTTTCACACTAGAACCACACCTCCAGCTCCCTTGAGATGGGAGCTCAGTGATACCACATCAACCCCTTCCAGAGAGCATTTATTTGCCACCATGAAAACAATGCACATAACTGAGTCCAGAGTTTGCTTGCAACGAGAACCATCTGCTCGTGAAGGAAACATCTATCTCAGCTAATCAAAACACTTCAATAAACTGTTTCAAGGTTATATTGGTTTGGCTCTGAATAAATTGGGGTTTCTATCACACCTCTTCCCTCTCCCATGTGGATTCCAGCTAAGGAAGGACAAAAAAGGCACACCAAATCCACATGGCCTACAGTCTGGATCAGCATCCAGAACTGAAAGGTTCTCTTTGCATCACTGTATGTGTAGGATTAAATGTGTATCCATGTGTTGAGAAAAGGTCTAGAGCTTTTAACAATTACTCACATCTGCTCAGAACAGGACAGAATTCAGGGAAGGTATGAGGTTTAAGAGTCAGCATGAAGCATTTTTCAGCCTTTGTTTGTGCCCAGACACCTTGGAAGGCCCAGAAGAACAACCCCAAATTCCAGCCTGGCTGCAGTGCCAGCACTGATGGGAAGAGCAGTGAGTTGACTCACACATATGGAGAACCTTCACACTCTTCATTTGTCTCTTCTGAAAATAAAGAAGTGATCAAAGGCAAACCCCTGATATTTTCTGAACATGTCTAGCTTGATCTTTGTTGGATTGGAGCTCAGAAATGCCAAGCTTGGCACGGCAACTGGTAAGTTCTGTGACCTCGGGCAAGTCAATCCACTTTCCCACCATCTCCCTCACAGACCTTTTTTTAACTGCTATGTTCTTTAGACAGAATTTGTCTTTTAATCTGCCTGTATACAATATCCCAGTAAAATCAGGTCATGATCAAGCTCTAACATCAGCTTGAGCCTTAAGGCATTCTAACACTATTTTTATTTAGACAAATTCATTTTTAGTTTAAGAGTGCTGGAAGACTGTCGAGACCTATTGAACTGCAAGAAAACACAAACTTGCTTTCTTGAGCAACACTTGAAGTTTTACGAGCTGAGTATAGAGTGGTAAGAGATTCCTCAGCTACAGTGAGCTGTAAAACTAAATGTTTCTTTCATTTGTACTTATGCTTAAGTGTGTTGTCTGTTAGTTTAAACAGTTTAAAGTGTCTCATAAAATAAATGTTATTTTTATTATCCCTTTGGAATGTTCCATAATGACACTATAAAGGCAAAAGCATTTATCAATCATGTGTAATTACTTGTAGTGCAAAGACATATTTGGCAAAATTAAGAAATATTTCAAACTATTCCAAGGACGTATTTCTTTCATTTCCTATCACGCCTTCAGAACAATCACACCTATAATAAACAAACACATCAGAACAACAGATACTTGGATAGGTTATCACAGATACCTCATGTTTTCATGTTAAAGACCCTTAAGCTTCTCTTGGATCTCTCCCAAGCCCTCTTGATGCAAGAAAGTGCTGATTTGTCTGTTTTAAAGGTCAGAATTTGAGGCAAATAAACTAAATTGGGATATCCTGCTCTGGCTGATACTTTGAACAGGACAGAAAATCTCCGTCTCTATTTTAGCCAGTACATTGCAGGCCCCTAAGTCTGCTTTCTAAATTTCAGCTGACATAATGGGAAAATTACATACATTAGAATATATATATTAGATTATATACATACACTTTTCCCTCCAGTGGTATTTTCTACTCCTGGTTCTGACTGACTGAACACCCCAAGACCAAAGCATTCCATTACACTCTTTCTCTAGGTATTCTATTAATTATTTGATTACTTGATAAATTTAGGGTGAACCCTGAGAGTGTTTGAGATGAACGAAGAAACTACATAGGGAGAATATTGGGGAATCCACTACACAAACTCCTGCTACCATCTACCCCCTCAGAATAAAGCAGTGCTGAATCAAAGTCTGCAGGAATCATGAATTGTACCCAGGCAGTTCCTGCTGACAGCACAGTGTGCCCCCAACAGCTTATCATGGCATTGCCAGGGGCTTGCTCTTCATTACCTCCTCTGTTTAGAACATCAGGCAACAACTCATGGAGGACTGGCCCCAAGATACCTACTCAAACAAGATTTCTGAGAAATCAGCTCAGATCTCTTCTGATTCCAGGAGCAGAGGTCTTGGTCTGAAGATGGCACTTCTAGAAAATTTGACTATCAAGGAATATCTTTGCAATAGTTTGGAAGGCATCTAATTAAAACTCTTGAAATGGTTTAGAAACAGCATGGGCAGGGAGGCTTTGCACTGTAACCTGGGATGTTAGACTTCACACAGTCAGGAAAAAAATACTGCAGAGAACTAATTAAGGTGTTGAAACCATTCTCTGAAGAGTCTCCCTCCCTGAGATTTACAGGCAGCCCAGGGCAGGAGTCTCCTTCCAGCTGTGCCTTCCATGCAACTGGGACAATGAGTGCACAGAGGAAGGATGCTTCAGTCTGCAGCGAATCCAGGGGCAACAAGCACCAAAACTGGTCCCACACTTTCAATGCCAGGAATATTCAATTCCATTTTGCTTGACTGACAGAAATCAGCACTGATTCAAAAAAGTGAATTCAAGCATTAAGTTTGATTTTCAATGAAAGGGGCAAGGTGGTAGCAAATGAAAAAAGAAAAACTGAGAGGCAAAAAGAAAGTATAACATAAAAACAGGGAGGTGATTTGTCTCTGTGTCT
Organism: Sakesphorus luctuosus; assembly: GCA_013396695.1. Lineage (NCBI taxonomy): Eukaryota > Metazoa > Chordata > Aves > Passeriformes > Thamnophilidae > Sakesphorus > Sakesphorus luctuosus. The sequence continues at coordinate 445,848 of VWZD01003731.1, forward strand.
TCACACTACATCCTTCCCCACATTCAGAAGTTTCATATTAGTTTTGTACAATCACAGTGAGAGAGTCAAACTTGCATTACACATCTGACTTACATCAGAACACCATTGTCTTATATATTCAAGATTGCTAAAAAAGGCAACAACAGTAAGAATAGACTATACCAAGTAGAATATTTTGCTGTTTTAATGATGAACATACTCATGCATAAATACTTTCCTGTTAGCTCTGGTTCAACTAGACTATCTAGACAGCACATTAAATGCTTTCTTTTTCATGTAGAGTTCAAAGTTGAAGGACCATTGCTGTGAATTGAAAAACATTCAACCACTTTTTTATTATTTACTTGTACATTAAAGGATGCCTCTTCTGCTTATATTCCTAAGTGGCTTTTCTGTTCCTGAATCTCCATGCCAACAATGACAGATCACTTGGAGGTAGGAGGAGGTGTGAATTGTTGGCATGGAGCAGAGGAAAGCAAGGGCTAAACCTACTTGTTTTGATAGCTTTGGCAGCCTCTGTTTGTCTGCTGAGTCATACACTCTACACTTGACTTTTCTCTTTCCAAGGTGATGTTTATAAACAGCCTACCCCTTACAGCGCTATCAGCTTCCCATGTGCTGGGTTTGATTTTACCATTCTGATCTTCAAATTTATTCTAGACTTCGGGGGTTTCACACACCAAAGAACATTCTATTTTACAACCTTCCTCTCCTTCCTCCCCTGGTACTGTTGGATAACCTGGGTGCCAGGGATTAATGATGGGGGCTGTTGACTTGTTTCGGTATACATTGGCTTCAAGGTAAGTGGAAACTAAAGAATTTAAATAACATAAATAAAGCATCAAAGAAAGCTTGACTTCAGTGATCCAAGAAGGTGATGTACCAGAACTCCCTGCTGCAGCCCATCCCTTTGGGTTAGAAGAATATATACACAAATTCCTCAACCACAGCCTGAATCACAGACATAGTACAATATGTGGCCTTTAGGAGAAGATGGAGCTAAGTTTTCCTTCCTAAAATAAAACTTTCCAACTTACTCTTACTTCTCTACTTCTTCTTTTCAACAGCTGTTATATGTCAGATGGTTTTATCAATCCTTTGTAATCTTACATCAGCAACACTTGTTCAAGTGTTGTCAAGTCATCACTAACAAAACACTGGGGTTTTTAGAAAGAAAACAAGACAGACGTGTAGTTAGTTTATAGCAAGAACTGGGACTTCTGTGCTGTCCTGGGGTAATCAATAAAAGATCCCCTGAGAAAGACTGAATTCCTCATACTGTAAACCATTTATCAGATTTATTTTGAAAAATTAGCAAAGTATTTAGAACCCTGATGCTGTTCCTGTTATACATTGCAATGCTGTAGAAAATGTCTTATTAAAATCTTCACACATCCAAATACTCCACATCTCCCTGTTGGCCTGCAGGGTCTCAGTTTGCCATACAAGCCACAGCAGGGCACTAAGCACAAACAGAAGGCTGAGACTCCCTCCCTTGCTGTTACTTCCACGTGACTGGTCACTCTGACTGGCTCTGTATCAGTGAAGAACATTCATAGAATCATAGAATTGATCGGGTTGGAAAAGACCTCCGAGATCATCAAGTCCAACCCTTGGGCCAACTCCAGTCCATTAACTAGATCATGGCACTCAGTGCCACATCCAATCTGCGTTTAAAAATCTCCAGGGATGGGGAATCCACCCCCTCTCTGGGCAGCCCATTCCAATGCCTGAGCACTCTCTCTGCAAAGAAGTTTTTTCTGATCTCCAACTTCAATTTCCCCTGGCAGAGCTTGAGCCCCCCGTGCCCCCTTGTCCTATTGCTGAGTGCCTGGGAGAAGAGACCAACCGCTGCCTGGCTAGAACTTCCCTTCAGGTAGTTATAGACAGTGCTGAGGTCACCTCTGAGCCTCCTCTTCTCCAGCACAAACACCCCCAGCTCCCTCAGCCTCTCCCCACAGCACTTGTGCTCCACTCCCTTCACCAGCCTTGTTGCTCT